>MCJB01032644.1:0-65494 GCA_002018475.1 Nicotiana obtusifolia | reverse complement strand
TTTGTAATAGCCCAGGCCACCGCTTGTAGAAATTGTCTGCTTTGGAGCCTTCGCCCCTCACGGTTTTAAAACGCGTCTACAAGGGAGAGGTATCCAAGGCCTTATAAGGCACTCTTCGTTCTCCTCTCCAACCGATGTGGGATTTGCCTATACCAATGTGGGATTTGCCTAAGGCAAGCCTTTACACTTATTGGATACCTCTCCCTTGTAGACGCGTTTTAAAACCGTGAGGGGCGAAGGCTCCAAAGCGGACAATTTCTACAAGCGGTGGCCTGGGCTATTACAAAGAAATTGGTTAAAGTTGTGTGGGACTTGGGAAGGGGTCGCAGGTGGGTCTTCTTCTTGGCTTGGGGTTTCAGAAAATGAAGAAATAACGGGTCTAGGCCCCTTTTATAGGTCAATCAATAAGTGATACACGTATCTGACGCCAACAGGTTTGCGATAGCATTCTCGTCACATAATCAACATGCAATTAGCATTTTGGACGCGAACCGTGGCTCAGAAATCTATTACACTCTGCGACACAGAAGGACAGATTTGCGGCTCGCATGTAAGAAATGCGATCGCATTCTTGGACCGCATTCTTGACATAGATTTCTGCCCAGAACTCTGTTCTAGTCTGCGATACCTTATGTTCAAAATGCGGTTCGCGTACCAGAAATGCGATAGCATAGTCGACCGCATTTCTGACATAAGTCCTAGCCCAAGACTCTGCCTTCTTCTGCGATCTCAGCATGTAAAAATGCGGCTCGCATGTGGGTTATGCGATAGCATTCCATACTTTGCGACACCTGTTGTCCTTTTTCTTGTCTTTTTAACTCTTTTCCGGTTCTTAGGCTCTTATATGTAAACTATCTTACCACGAAATCTAACATACGAATTTACGGGTTGTAGCAAGGACCTCATTGGTAAGTGCTACAAGATCTCGTGCATTAGAACCCATGGTTATGGACCCCAATCCGTTAGTATGGAATATTTTCTTTTCCAAGTGAAACCCCCTAGTATATGAAAGAGTGAAAAAGTGCTTTCATTGTTATGGAAGAAGAAGCCTTCATATCTTAATGCACGTTTTTACTTTACTCGGAGCAATTAGAGCGGGATCCACTTTTTGGGAAACATGAGTCGAAGAAATAACAAGAATATTTCTAGTAAAACATCTTTCACAATCCCTGGACTGATGGTTTATTAATAGACTGAGGGCTAAGTCATTCGACTCATTCACATCCAGATCATGAATGTTTGGAATCCATATTATGCAAGTAGACATTGCTTTTGCTAATTCGAATTGAAGGGTGATATATAATTGATCTATTTCCAGCATCATATCCATAGTTAGCCCATCATCCTAGTTAGCAGTTCCGGCTCTGTATCAAAGGAACAAAGTAAGAGACTCCAAGACAGCAAACTAAATCATAGATACGAAAGTTTCCCTACAAAGGGGCTGGCTTCAACAACCCATAAGGGATGGCTTTCCAAGCTACACAAACAGTTAATTTGTTTATTGTCGCAAAATTTTTCCTACAAAAGGGCTCGCTTCAACAACCCATAAGGAACGGCTTGCCAAGCTACACAACTCAGAAAACTTTTGTACTATAACCAATATTAGCTGTTTATAACTCAGAAAACTTTCGTACTACAATAAGCTAACTTTCAAAAAGTATTGTTACTTTATTTTCATACATGGACCGGCCTTTCCATCCACTAGAAAGAAAGAACAAGAGGGAAATTTAGAGAGCACTCATATGTAATATATCACAAGAGATTTACAAAAGTTCTAAGATGATCCTACAACTACTACAAGGCCTCCTTTATATACGAGTAGGAGGTTATTACAAGACAAACTTTCCGGATAAAATAAACCTATCTTACATGGCAAACTTATCTACAAGCGGGTCCCTCTTGGCATGTGAAGGACTTTAGGCAAAACAACTAAAAACACCTAAAAACAAGTGAACGGGGTGAAATATACATGGTATAGCATATGAAAGTATGAGGGAGCATGTGACGCCATGTGAAAGTATTATGTTGCATGTGACGAAGCATGTGGGGGCATGTGGAAGCATGTGAAAACAAGTTGAAGTGGGGCCCGAATAGTATGGAAAAATATGGAAATTTGTCTTGGCATGGGTAGGATATTTTTGAGGTTTTTTTGGTAGGTAATGTAAGATTATGGTGGGATTAGCAGGGATTAAGATAATTATCCTTCATTGATTCTAGGATTGTCTTCTAGGCATCTTTTCAAAGACCTTGTGACGTCACGCCTAGAACTTGACTTTTCTTCCCTACTGTGTTCGTTCCCCTTTGGATTGAGAGATGTAATCCGCAACTTTAATCTGGAAATGTCATGAGTGATCTTTTCTCGGATGACTTCATATGGTGTTTGATATACTTTTGCTGCTTCTCGGACTTTTTCCCAGTGAGGATGAGTGTTGGTATAATTCCAGCTTGCCCAATCTTTTGGCCATATTTCTCTCGAGTTGCACCTATTTTGCTGAAAAGGGATTCTTTCTACCTCGCTATATTCTTCTTACATTGATAAAATAGACACGGAAAATTTCTACCAGAATGATGCCCTGCTTGCGCCTGGACTTTTCCATTAGTGATCTTCACTGGCCTATGGAACATGAATATCTTTGCTGCATAGGAATCGCTGAAACATTTCTTCCAATATCTTCTAGGCGTGAACCATAGTAAAAATATTCTAAGGGCTGGTGCAATGTTATCAAAATCCTTGAAGACGTTGCATTTGAATTCCATGAAAATATAATACTGATGGCATAGGTACCAGAAAAACCATAGTAGTTCTTGTGGAAAATCTTTGGCTTGAGCTATGAATATATGGCAGAACGGATATTCTGGATGGACACCATAAGACTTGAGAATGGATCCTCCATATTGCCGGAAAACTTGGATCTCATAATAAGCTCTTCTTTCCATAATAATTGACGGATCAAAGGGATCCATGAGGTTGAACAACACCGGTGGATGATTTGTTGGCTTTAATGAACTTGTTCCTGGTATATTTGAAAGCATAAAGATGTGGCTAATTGGCTTTTGCTTTGACTTCAGTTTTGCTGGGAAAAATCTTTTTGAGAATTCTTCTGGTCGAGACAGAAAATCTATGAGAATATTATCCTTTTCTTTCAGGTGCTTGACTTGATACTTGTATGGAGAGAACCATTGAGCCCATCTGAGAATCTGAGGATTGGGAATAAATCTTCTTACTATCAGCAATATCAATCTCATCAAGAAGAAAACCTTTAGGCTTGTTATCCAGGAACTTGTTCAGAAATACCGTAATGATAGGAACATAGGAGTTTGTCGCTAGGTATTTGACCAAATAGGATCGTCCAGTTCCAATAGAACCTATAACTAAAATACCCCTAGAGGGGGATAAGGCTAAGCGGAGCGAAAAAAATTTTCCATGAGATAGGAAATAAAAATTATTTTCCCCACACAAAGTTTGTGAATAAGTAATTGTCTTATAAAGAGCAAGGCATATCCGTATTTCTGCTAAACAGGATGGATTGAACTCATAATTCATTAGATGCTTTTTATGAATGTCAACTAAGTAGCGTAAGTAAATTTCTCCCGATTGTTCAACCATTTGATAACCAGTGTTATTCTTTGATAAACGATCACTATGAGTCAGACTCAATAGAATTTGATCAATCATTTCAACCATTTGATAACCAGTGTTATTCTTTGATAAACGATCACTATGAGTCAGACTCAATAGAATTTGATCAATCATATTTTCTGTCGTTAAGGTGGAGAACTGAACCAAGAATTCTCTTTCTTCACCATCAATTGAATCACTGTTTGCGACCCAGGATTCTATTTTATCATCAATCTAATCCCTGTTCACGTTTTTTCTTTTTCTTATCAATGACTAGATCTCTTTACTTGTATGACTTAGATGTCTCGTATTTCTCGAAAAAGTGATTCGATTGATGGGATTTGGTATGAGATCGATGATCTCGATGAGATTTATATTCCAATCTTTCTTCTTAAAACGTATTGATTTGACCCCATACGCGGGACCAAGCATGTTGCCGGCAGAAGCAGAACCCCGTATTTCTTTTACAGAATCTCCTAATTGTTCCAGAGCAACTAGAAAGAGATTCTTTAACCAGAAAGAATTCGGTTCAGATGTAGGATGCCTATCCAGAAGTTTTCGCAACTCAATAATAGATGATGGAATCATCAAAGATTTAACCTTTTCGAACTCTGTCTGTAACTCACTAGAGGCCCAGGAAACAAAGAGAAGATGTGTACGTACGAGATATCCAGCAACAAGAAGAAGGAAAAGGATTGAAAAGAGGAACTCCCGAGCATTTGACGATCTCAGATATGTCGATATCAATGGTGACTCATTATTTCGATGAATCATTTCTTCGGACGGAAGAAGATTATGTAAACACTTAATTGAGATATCACTTATCAGATTCCATTGCGGAAGACATAATTTTTTTCTGAAGAATTTGCCATGATATACCTGATCCATGCATAATATCATGAAAAATGGATACAAATTTTTTACTGCTACTTACTATTGGCAATAGGTCTGAAAAAGTATCTAAAACTATCAAATCTTGATATGTGTACCCTGTTGAAGTTAGGAACCATGGCATATATGTTTGGAATAGATTCCATTTTGAGAGAGACGAAAAAGCACTATCTCGTTGAAAGGTTCTATACATCTGCCCTTTCTCAACGCATTTATTTAGACAAAGACTCCGTTTTTTCCTCTTTTCGGATGATAAATCTTTCTTAGAACATGGAGTGTGAATCAAACCTATGTCTGAATTGAAATTGAGATAATGATGCAAAATCAGATAGATTCATATCTGAAAGAGGTTGACAATAAGTTCTTTCAAAATTGACTATTTTTCCCTTTGTTAGAGGTGTTCCAGAAATGTCTGCAATCGAGTAAATAGCTCTACGAATGAATAGATCGGATCGACTTGAAAAATGGAAAGATATGTACAAGTTATACATTTCGTCATCACTTTGTGGAAAATCGTTAGGTATGAATATGCTAGATACCTGTGATTCGATTGGTGAAATAGTATCTCTCCCCCAAAAAACATGTTTTTTTACCGACGCACAAAGAAAATATTTTGTTGCGAATGAACAAGATATTGAGAGATTGTCCATATGTAAAATCAGAATTATTGATACGGGCATTATCCACAGAAAAGGGGAATCTTGTGTTCCAATAAAAGCATAAGTGATGTGGATGATTCAAGAATCGAAGTCGATTTTCTTTATAAGAAGAAGATATCAATGAACTTCAATGAAATGGTTTCACAGGATTCTGCCAATTGTCTTGATCGTGGAATATCATTGAGAAATAGGAATCCAGGTTATCAAAGGATTTCCTGCGATTATTTCTAGTATGGAATGAGTCAATCATCCACTTTGGTATCTTATTGAACACAAATGCCATTGATCAAGAATTTCGATTTTTGGGAAGTATCATGATCGTCCAATAAGAAGGGTTTTAATTCTTTCAAATGAACAATTTGAAGATCTATTGATTCTAACAATTGATTGTAGAGTTGATTATTCAGACCTTTCAATTCATAGATGTAGATCTCGGACCTATGAATGGGGATATTTCCAAAACTCACACAGAAAAAAGGAAGTGAGTTAAACAAAAAGAAAAGCAACTTGGACAAAAAAGAAGTGACTTGGACAAAAAAGAAACGAAGTGGCTTAGACAAATCTTTTTTGTCGATAACCTCAGACCAATCAATCGAATATTGATTAATACGTAATCGATCGAATACTACTTAAAAAAGGCTCTTCTGCTTCGAAACGGACTGTTCCAAATGTTCCTAGAAACTCTTGCTCTCATTGGACCATTTGTATCTATATGCATTAGGATCCCGATTTATGGATCTCACGGTTCGAGAAATCAAAATAAGAGGCTCGAACCATTTCTTCTAACTCTTTTTCAAATTCGATAAATATTAATTGATCATATATTTCATTATAGTCCTATGAGTCAAAGTATCATTTCCTATTTGATCCTTTGAATTCCATATTCGAAGTTGCGATCGGATCTATTCATTAAAAAGAATCAATTCAATACATTTCTTATGTACCCATAGGTACTATAATGGATCTGAATCAGATTTTGGATCAATCTATATTGAGTGATTGCCTCCATTATGTTGTTGCTAGCAAATACCACTATTTTTGGTTTTGGATCTTCCAAAATCATTCCCGTAGGAGATCCGGACCCATTTTTTTCTGATCCTTCGAGAAAAAGATTCATTCTCTTCATAAAAAATAGGAGGTAGAACCAATAAAGATTTATTTTTTGATTCATCTTGGCCTCATTCAAGAATTGTTTTTGATCTAATCCGCAGGAATCAATAGAAAAGGCAAATCCCTTATGATACACCAGATCTGGGTCGGGTATTGATAGAGCGAATAGATCTGCCATTTCTTGAAATCTCTCTTCTGATTCAAAATCATAGTGTAACGTGTATCCTCCCCTATTCCGGTCATGGAATAATGAAATAAATCAAAAAATAGATTTTTGTTCAAGAATGAAATCTTATTGGAACTGTCCATATGCGGGTCATCCTTCGGAACTATATCACATCCCGGATCTGATAAAATAGGATGAATTGAGACGGTATTTTATAAATACGTAATTATTTTGAATATATTAACCATTTCTTTATTTTCCGATCGCCTGGAAGGGACAAAAGAAAGATCTTGTTGTTTCTTCAACATCTCAAGTGAACCTCTCAGTAGGATTCGACCCCAAATGAAGTTTTGACCATCTACCAAAGAAAAAAGAACGAACGGATCTTGTAAGATTCCCTAGAAATTCTTCGATTTCTTCCGGAAACAGATGATTAATCATTTGCTTCTCACGTTATGTGAATAGCCGGGATATTGAGGAATATCCAGAAAGGCATTTCGAGAATCGGCCTGATTCTATCTCTTTTCGTTCCGTTTGAAGAAAGGAAGGATCCCAAAGAATCGATCTTTCTTTTAGTTATTGAATCTCTCTTTGATTAATTAATGTGTCATATTCCGAATTCTCATTACTAATGGAATCCAAATGATCTCTGGATTGATCAGAAGATCCTTTCAGTTGGCTAGAATCCGTTACTTGAATAAAACTAGATACTTTTATTTGCGAATCCTTTTGTTTAATCTTAGCTTAGAAATATGAAAAATAAATATATTTTTCATATTTTATTTCCTTCGACTTGTCGTTTGCTTTTTCAAATTCTATCAAGATTTCCCTCCTCCAACTCCTTATTCTTTGAGAAAAGAACCTAGGGGAAGTGCTGATTTGCGGATGAGGAATTAGCATACTGACTCGCTTTCATCCTTCCCGTTCATAGACCAGTAAGAGCCCCGCAACACTATTACCCGCATCAAGATGAAGTTTATGCCATGGCACCACATCACTATGCAATGATGAATGCCCCACCTGACGCATGGCCAAAACAGCACTACAACCAAGCCCGAGCTCCACCTCCCAAAAATAACCATCTCTACCAAGCTCCATATAATCTGCGCCCACCACAAAATGTGCACCAAACCACGCCCTCGTGAGCCCCCCAGGAGAACTAATTTCACCCCTATTGGTGAATCTTATTCTAGTCCGCTTCAAAAGTTAATCCAACTGGGTCTATTGCAACCTGTGGCCCTGAGCCGGCCAAACCCCAAGTCCCCCTCGCACCAAGCTGATACTAGATGTGAATACCACTCTGGAGCAGTGGGACATGATACGCAGGACTGTTAGACCCTAAAAAGGGCAGTTGAAGAATTGATGATCCAACATTGAAATCCACAGTAGTCATTGCCGCGACAGAAGAGAAACCTAAAACCGAGCGCCAAACCTGAAAAGTTCTCTGTCAGATCGGAGTCTCGGTAGCCGGTCTTGCTATCTTTTCTGGGTCCGGATTATTTCAGGGTGTAATTCGGATATTTTATTTTATTGTCTTACTTTCTGATGTAAACCCTTCAATCTTTAAAAATTAAAAAAAGAAATCCAAATGAAATTAATATTTCGTTATCCAGGAATGTCTCTTTTCTTAATCTTGTCACTTTTCTTGTTCTCTTTTCAGTTTTGTCAATGTAGATTTTAATGACATGACATGCTTCTGGACTTCATGCCTAGATCCTAAAATGCTGTCAGACTTTGAAATAATAAATCAAGAAACAGAATGTTTTGAAGACAAATAGAAAGTTGGAACGAAGTTGAGATTCCCTCTCTTCGGATCATTGTTGAAGCCGAAATTGAGGATAAAGATTGAGTCAAGAACAGATTGGAGTAATTGACACTGATTGATGAAAAACGATTGCCCCAGTTTGCCACGGGCAGTTGTACCAACAAAGAAGGCTCACGTCTACAACAAGAAAGTGCAGCCCATAAAATTTGAAATAGGACAACTCATTCTGAGACGTATCCTCCCACCTCATCAAGAAGTTAAAGAAAAATTAGCTCCAAAATGGAAAGGTCCATACATTGTAACGAGAGTACTGCAAAAAAAAAAATCGTTGTATCTAGAAAGCATCGAAGGAAATGGCCCTGAAACAACTGTCAATGCGTATGCAGTCAAAGGTACTACGTTTGATCCTCTATATAACATTAATGTTCTTCCATTGCAATAAAGAAGTCTTTCATTCTCGCTACCCAAACACCATTAACCCTTTTGCCAACCCTTTGAGTCGGTTACCTTTCTTTGATTACCCTCTTTGGAACCTGAAGGAGTTATTGAAAAAAACAAAACAAGAAAGAAAAAAAAAAGGAAAAAGAAAAAAAAAACAAAGAAAAAAAAAGAAGAAAAGAAGAAAAAAAAAAGAAAAAGAAAGAAAACCAAAAACAAAGTTCATTGAACTATGTTCGACTCCGAAAGGATACGTAAGCAGCCTCTCTCTCGGGTTCAGTCATACCAAAATAAATATCCACATTCCCCCAAGATTTGAAACTGGGGCAGATGTTATAATGGTTCAGCGATGGTTTCACCTGAAAAGTTCCAAAGTTATAATTCAATCCAATTCTTTTTACTCAAATCCTTTCAAGTCCTTCCGATCAATCGGCAAAAATGTTCAAAATTGGATGATACAATTACTTGGATCCAATACAACTAAAATGAGAGTGTCTTATTGGTGAAAACACTCACAGGCATCATAAGATGATGGTAAGTAGAGAAATTAAAATTGAGAGAGTCTTGTTAGTGAAAACTCGCAAAGAGCAATATAAGATGATGGGAGAAGAGAAATGAGAGAGGTCAGCTGGTGAAAACCCGCAAAGGGCGCCACTAATCGAAAAGAGGATCCTCACAACCATTGGCATTGACACAATCCTGCACAAGATTTCTCGGTTTCGAGGCAAAAGTTGTGATGAATTCTTAGAGCCAGACGATTTACACATATCAGGAATCCAGTCCAAAAAGCGCGTCATGTTCATTAATGTCCGATGTACTCCAGATAAGTCTTTCTTTCCTTTCCCCAAAAGGGATACCTCTTGTCTAAATTCATTATCCATTCCATTGTTTGTTTTTCTTTGAATCCCTTTCGGTCTAATTTTGTTCCAAAAACTTAGGCAAATAAGGGATGGAAGGACTGATTTACTGAGCTCTCGTTTGATACGAGCTAATATGCAAAAAATGCACCCAGCCTCGGCAAAGGCATCAAGTTGACCCTGACTGGCCATGTCGGCTGATGCTTCAAAATCAAAAACTGTAAAGACCCAGTCGGTCGTTTTGAGTATTACATCCTTGTTCCCCCATTTACTGCTTATCCTTTGTTCAATTATAATTTTTGTGACTCATCGGAGAGGTTTCAGGATGAATTGGAACACTTAGTTTCGAGATTTAAAGCTTAAGTTGAAATAGTTGACCGGATGTTGACTTATGTGTAAATGACCCCGGAATAGAGTTTTGCTGATTCCAATAGCTCTGTATGGTGATTTTGGACTTAGGAGTGTGTCCCGAAAAATTATTTAGAAGCTCTAGTTAAATTAGGCTTGAAATGGCGAAAATATGAAGATTAAGTTTGGAAGTTTGACCGGGGAGTTGACTTTTTGATATTGGGGTCGGAATCCGATTCTGGAAATTGGAATAAGTCTATTATGTCATTTATGACTTGCGTGCAAATTTGAGGTCAATCGGACTTGATTTGATAGGTTCTGGCATCGAATATAAAAGTTGAAAATTCTTAGTTTCATAAAGCTTGAATTGGGGTATGATTCATGGTTTTAGCGTTGTTTGATGTGATTTAGAGGTTTGACTAAGTTCGTGTGATATTTTAGGACTTGTTGGTGTATTTGATTGAGGTCTGGGGGGCCTCGGGTGAGTTTCGGATGGTTAATGGATCAAATTTGGACTTAGAAGAATTGAAACTTGCTGCTACCTACTGATGCAATCGCACCTACGGAAATAGGCTCGCAGGTGCGAGCTCGCAGAAGCGAGCTTGGTTGCGTAGAAGCAGAATTTTTCTTGGCAAAGGAAGGGGTCGCAGGTGCACATGCAGTACCGCAGAAGCGGACCCGCACCTGCGACGAGTTGATCGCAGAAGCGAAGTGAGAGGGGAGGGTCCTCATCGCAGAAGCGGGTTTAGGTTTGCAAATGTGAGGCAGCAGAAGCGGACGTCTTGTCCATAGAAGTGAAATAAACCGCAGAAGCAGCAACTTTGACACAGAAGAGGGAACTGCAAAAGCGGCTTAGTGAACCGCAAAAGCGAAAGAACTGGGCAGAGTACAAAACAGAAGGGTCCGACATTTATTTTGTCCTTTTGGACATTCCAAACACGGCTTTGGGGTGATTTTCAGGGAGAATTCACGGGAAAACTTGAGTTAAGTCACTTTTGATCATTGTTAGTCAATAATATTGGATTATCATTGAGTATTTCGACTAGATTACGTGTTTTTGAGGTAAAATTAGAGGATTTGGGCCTAGGGATTTGAAAATGAGATTTAGGGATTTTAAGGTCGTGTTGTTGTTGAAATTTGATAAATTTGGTATGGTTGGACTCATGGTGGAATGGGAGTTCATATTTTGTAACTTTTGTCGGGTTCCTACTGGCGATTTTTTAGAGTAATTTTGAATTTTTGTGGGAAAAATTAGTATTTTGATATGGAATTAATTTCTATAATTTGTGTTGACTGAATCAAATTAATTGTGACTAGATTCGAGCCGTTCGAAAGTTGATACGCGCAGAATGGAATTTCTGGAGCATTGTTTAGCTTGTTCGATATTGGACTCGGCTTGTTCAAGGTAAGTAACTCTTCTAACCTTGGAGCTGAGGGTATGAACCCTGATTATACGTGTTATGCGTTTGGTGTTGAGGTGATGCACATGCTAAATGACGGGCGTGTGGGCGTGTACCGTGTGAACTGTGACTCCGTTATTTCTGTGGTACTGTGTAATTACCTGAAATTATCTGTAATCATAAAATATCTACGTATTAGAGTAATCGAGCTGTGATTCAAGTTGGAAACTATGTCTAGACTATATACTTATCCTGTTTGGACCCACTGTAAAAAAAAATTACTGCTGTTGAGTTATTTGCTTACATTGAAATTTCATACTCAGTCATGTTCATTCATTGCATACCATATCTCAGTCTCAGTTGTTATTTATTCACACATCATAGTTACATGACATTGTGAGCCCGAGAGACTGGAGAGTTTGATGACTGAGCGAAGTCGAGGGCCCGATTTTGAGATATTGATACTATAGCACGAGAGTTGTTCGTGCAGCACGTGAGTTGTCCGTGCGGATCCAAATATTGATACTATAGCACGTGAGTTGTCCGTGCGGATCTAGATATTTATATTATAGCACGTGAGTTTTCCGTGCAGCGCATGAGTTGTTCGTGCGGATTATAGCGCCTGGACTGAAGGAGCCCCTCCGGAGTCTGCACACACCCCTAGTGAGCGCAGGTACCTATTGAGTGCGGGTGCGAGTGCCGTGTGATTGGGAGGACTGAGTAGATTGATACTCTGAGAGTATGCATATGGTTGTTCACTATGTTGCATTGCATTGACATGCACACTTGACATACAGTCATAGAGATGTATTTTCCTCATGCTATACGATATTGCGTCATTCATGACTTCACATGCACATTGGCATGTAAGCATAGAGATGTACTTTTCCTCATGCCATTTGATAATGAAACATTTACCTGCTGAACATTTTTGGAAGGAAAAATTTTACGATTTTGCAACTTACTCATATTATGGTGTTTTCCGTAAAAGATTTGGATTTTCACTGATATACTTGAAAAGCTTGCCTATTTTCTGGAATTGTGAACGAGTTGAACATTATATTCTTGATTTATTTCCTGTGCCACTTTTTATTATATTGTTATGAGCTATTGTTGGCTATTGGTGCTGGGCTTTGACTTGTGTACCCGCCCGTCACTACTTTCAACCGGTTAGGTTTGTTATTTATTGTACATGGGGTCGGTTGTAATCATACTACACTTCTGCACCTTGCGTGCAGATATTGGATGTCGATGTTGCTGTGATCGCCGGGAGCTGGATTTGAAGATATTACTGTGTTCCTGCCGTAGCTGCCTCTTGTTCATGGTAGCCTTAGATTTATTAAAGAAAATTTGTATATGTACATTTCGAACTGACGATGTATTTATTTCATACCAGCTTTTTACATTCTAATCATAGAAGCTCATGAGTTGTACTACCAGTCCTTGGAGAGTGTATTAGAGTCGATTAAATATTAATTGAATAGGATAATTATAAATTGGCTTACCCAACGCGTTGGGTTAGGTGCCATCACGGCTAGTTGAATTTTGGATCGTGACAAAAACTCTTGGAAGGAGGAAATAAAATTGAAGTGCCTAAAGAGGGCAAAACGAAGTTGAAAAGGTTAAATCCCAAGTGGCTAACCGTCTTGGCAAAGTTCGAAAAGCCAAAGTTTCCCCAATGCTCTGAAGTTAAAATTGAAAGAAAGAAGTCAAAGTACAAAGCAAAATGAAGTAGAAAAAAGTTAAGTCTCGCGCGACCAACCGTCATGGAAAAGTTTGAAAAAAGCCAAAGGTTCTCCGGGGCCAGAAGTGCAATCGATATTCAGGAAACGGCCAGTTTCAGTTGAAATTATCATCCAAAGAAGCCGTCCAAGATTAAGTGACTGAAACACTCAAGGCCGCAAAACCAAAAAACGTTTCAAACTAACAGTTTTTTCTGTTTGAAGGAGACAGGTGCAATCCAAAAGCAACTTTGCAAGAAGCAGGTGCAACTAAAAGAAACTGCGCGAGGGTTAGAAATAGCTTTGCAGCAGCAACAACTCCAAATGGGAAGTCTTTTCTAAAAATTTTCTCGAATTTACTCATTCTCTTAATAAAAAAAAAGGAAAATAAGAATAGAACATAAAAAGAAAGAAAGAAAGAAAGTTCAAAATCATGATATTATAAGGTACACCAATCACTAGCTGCGTTTTCCAACATAGGGTCTTTACTCCCTAATTGATGCTATTTTATACATAGGGTCCTCACTCCCTAGTCTCCTTTTCCAATATAGGGTCTCTACTCCCTAGTTGAAGTTATTTTAAACATAGGGTCTTCACTCCCTAGTCTCTTTTCCAACATAGGGTCTCCACACCCTAGTTGATTTTATTTTAGACATACGGTCTCCACTCCCTAGTCTTTTTTTCCAACATAGGGTCTCCACTCCCTAGTTGATGTTATTTTAGACATGGGGTCTCCACTCCTTAGTCGCTTTTCCAAAATAGGGTCTCCACACCCTAGTTGGTTTTATTTTAGACATAGGGTCTCCACTCCCTAGTCTCTTTTCCAACATAGGGTCTCCACTCCCCAGTTGATTTTATTTTAGACATAGGGTCCCCATTCCCTAATCTCTTTTCCAACATAGGGCCTCTACTCCCTAGTTGACTTTATTTTAGACATAGGGTCTCCATTCCCTAGTCTTCTTTTTCCAACATAGGGTCTCCACTCCGTAGTTGATTTTATTTTAGACATAGGGTCTCCACTCCCTAGTCTCTTTTCCAACATAGGGTCTCCATTCCCTAGTTGATTTTTATTTTTAGACATGGGTCTCAACTCCCTAGTTTCTTTTCCAACATAAGGTCTCCACTGCCTAGTTGATTTTTATTTTAGACATAGGGTCTCTACTCTCTACTCTCTTTTCCAACATAGGGTCTCCACTCCCTAGTTGATTTTTAAGTTGATTTTTATTTTAGACGTAGGGTCTCCACTCCCTAGTTGATTTTTATTTTTAGACATAGGGTCTCCACTCCCTAGTTGATTTTTATTTTAGAAATAGAGCCTCCACTCCCTTGTCTCTTTTTCCAACATAGGGTCTCAACTCCCTAGTTGATTTTATTCTATACATAGGGTCAAAATAGGGTCTCCACTCCCTAGTCTCCATTTCCAACATAGAGTCTCCACTCCCTAGTTGATGTTATCATAGACATAGGGTCTCCATTCCCTAGTCTCCTTTTCCAACATAGGGTCTCCACTCCCTAGTTAACGATATTTTAGACATAAGGTCTCCACTTTCTAGTCTCCTTACCAGTATAATGTACACCAATCCCTAGTTGTATTTTCTAACGTAAGGTACACCAATACCTAGATGATCTTATCTTAAATGCAGGGTACACCACTCCCTGATATCATTGTTGATAGGGTACACATACCCAAAAAATCATGTTTCCCAGGGTATACTAGTCCCGACCTTTCATTGCTTTCAATAAAGAAATAGTTTAGAGTTTTGTTATAATAACTCACGAAATTTTCCTAACTGAGGCAAAAAAAAATTCGTTCATTTGTTTGCTTTGGTGTCTGAGCAGATTTCACCCCGAGGCACAGGATTCGAGATGACCAAAAGAAGAAGTCTCAATCCAAAAAATAAAAAAGTGAATCCAAATGCAGAAACAGACGGAAAGGTTATGAACAGCTCAAGACGACTGAAGTTACGAGCTTTACATTTCCCGTTTTGATCAGAAGAAGCCGTAGAAGAATGAACTAGCACCTGCAGCTAGATAGCATCAAAATTCAGATCAGAGTCTGTGCGAAGAATCAATCAAGACTCAAGATAGAGTTTTAGAAGACTTATAGTTAGGAATCTTGTAACTGATAGTTGATAGGCTTGTTTAGTTTCTTTTTATCTTGATGTAATAACAGGACCACGGACCGGAGCCTCGATGGAAACCTCACACAACTCTACAACTCATCATTCCACCATTCTCCTTGAACTACATGTGACCTGATTCCCTTATAAATTAGGATATGTAGGCCGTCCAAAACGAGGACTCGATTGCACTCTTTTCTCTTATCTCTTCCCTTTTTAATAATGGTATGGCTAAAAATTAGTCATATTGCTCATATTTCTTTGCCTGAAAAACACTTCATGTTTCCAAGCAAAGAGGGGTATGCTGTGAGCACCTAATTTTTTACCATGTTTGAATTTTTCATCACTTTTTAGTATGTAAATATATTTTAAGTTTAATTTACATATTTTAGCTCTTATTCACCTTTTATAGGTGTTACTTAAGAAAATTATATCCCACTCATCTCACCAATATCTCACTTTACCCCTATTCCCCAACACCCTCATGTCACTTTACATAGAACTAATTTACTCATTTTTCCCAAACTCCCTCACGTCATTTGATACTAGCATGCACTCACTTTACCCTTTTCCCCCAACTCCCTCACATCACTTTACGCTAACACATACTCACTTCCACTCTCCCTCACGTTTGTCTCATAAATCCTCCCCACTTCTCCATTTTCTCACATCAGTTATAGAGCACACATATATCTATATATAATTCACACTTGCATCTGAAAAAAGGGGGAGCAATATTTTTAAAAGGAGAAATATTGAATTGAAGAGAGAACCAAGTAAGAAGGATTAAGATAAAAGTTTTTGTGATTCATCAGAAAATGGCATAATAGTTATTTCATTCTGTATAACAGGATTATTAGTTACTTGTTGTATTTCTTCTGGACATTTTTTACTAAGCGATTTATATAAATCATTAATTTTTCTTTCATGTAGTTTCTCCCTTATTCATATAATTCCGTATTTCAAAAAAAAAAAAAAAAAAATTGACGAAGATTTATTTTTGAGTTTTGGGTTCGCGCTACGGTTGGTGTTTTTCATCAATTTCTTGTAACTGCCGGATCTTCTTTTATATTATTGAAAGCTTCTGCAAAGGTGCATATATCCTCTAATTTTGTATGTATTTGTGTGTTGGCAACGTTTAATGTGATGTTTATCTTATTTAGGGTTGTTTTCTGTAATTTAATCCTTTCCTTAGCTTTTTTTTTAATCTTGATTTTGATGCTATAGATAGTACGTGCAAGTAACTTTATGCTTAGTTGAATACCCATTTGCTACTAAAGTGAAAATTAATAATAAGAAGTATTTTAATATATAAGCAGTGAGTTGTTGATCATTTTATCTTTTATTAGTACTTAACTGTTTCACTAGTTTTCTTAGAGATTGCCAAGTTAAAAAAAATGAAATTAACTCATTGTCTTCTCGTTGCATTGGTATGAAATTTGTTAGTAAAATATTAAGTTAGAATTTTTATGTTGGACATTTAAACAGTTTGCTTTATAATGGGTTTGAAATAATTTTGTTAATATAAATGTCCTTGAATATCAACTTAGTTTTCACAAATATCAAGATTTAATATCTTCATAAAGTAAAAGGTATGGCAGTATGGAGACCTCATATTATTTTATTTTTTTTATTACTTGAGACGTAAAAGGGAACTCTTTGAGGTTATGTTGATTCAAAAAAAAGAAAAAATCTTTAGTCAATCTTCTGTAAGTATGTTTAGTCATTTGACAGTTGGATGATATTTGGCATTTATACCCATTCATTTTATGTTGCTGCACATGTATAGACGTTTTTTTTAATTCTTATATAGTGCTTTTTTACTTAAAAGTTTCATGATCAGCTTTTAATATGTCTTTAAAATATTTCAAACTACCTTCAGGGATGTGAAGTACTTTAATTTGGAATTTTTCTTGGATTTTGTTTCTATCTCAAAGTTTCAATTAGCATAAACGTAAATATTTCTTTTAGCTTTGTCTTATTTTATTATTAGTTATTGATGCCATATTTAAAGATTTGTGTTAAGATTGAGCTATCTTCACGCATGTTGAAATATGCACGGTGTGTATATTAATTAGGTCTAGACACATTCTAAGGTCTATTAGTAAAAATAAAATAATTATAAGTGAGGAAGATGTGCAGGTTACGGATTAATTCAAAACTGTTGCAAGAAATAAAAGAGTGATAAAAAAAATTGTAAGGAGAGAGACGAGTTAGGAATTAATTCAAGACTCGTGTATATATATATATATATATATATATATATAGAAGTATATATCTCGAATATAAAAGAGATAAATAATTGAAATACTCTAAAAAGTTAGAAAAATTTAGATGTACTTTAAATATTAGCCCATGTGTTCATACCCGAACCTTGGATTGATTGATATGTTTAAGTAATAAAAGGATCATGTGCGCATTCCTGCGTCTTGATACCTTTAAATTTAAAATAATTATGTTTTTGACCATGTGTATATTCCGTACCTTGGTTTAACATTCAATTTTAAATAAATACCTTGTGTGCATACTGCATCTAGGTCAAAACAACTAATAAAATACAATAATCAATTAAGCGGTAATACGTAAACCATAATCAATAAAATACAAGAATAGTCAAGAATTGATTTAAGACGGACATAAGTTAACAAAAGCGACCGTGCTAGAACCATGGGACTCAAGGGGTGCCTCACACCTTCCCCTCGGTCAACAGAATTCCTTACTCAGACTTCTATTTCATACCCCATAAATAAGGAGTCAAATCTTCCGTTTGATGAGGGATTCAAATAAAAGGTGACTTGGAACACCAAAACTCAATTTCAACTTTCAAGAGGCGACTCCAAATAATAAATAATCCCTTTTCAAATCGGCACTTTAACTGAAAAAACTCTTCTAACTCAACCTCGTAATAGGATTGTGTGAAAAAAGAGAGGCGTGACAAATACTGACATATTATTATCCATATTAATTAGTACCCTCTTCGGTCCACATTACTTGTCATGTTTTTATTTTGCACGTCTCTTAAGAAAATATTTAATACAAGAATAACTTAATTAAAATTATTTTTATTTATTCTTTGATCTCAATTTAACACTAATCTTTAATTTTACCATATTAATCTCTCTTCACATTTATTAGAACAAGAGTAAAAGTAAAAAAAATAATTAATTCTATCTATGATAAATATTTTGAAATCACAACAAATAAAATAGAGTGAAGGAAGTACGATTAGAGCAGCAACAGTCGCACTATAAGATGCGTCTAAACTCTAAAGGCTAAAATAATGATAAACATACTTGAGTGTTCGAATGAAAATTTGTGAAGTTGAAATTAAGGAATAAAATTTCGTACAGATACAGGTATCTAATTGCTTAAAGTCTTAAAAAAATAACTTTGAATCATTTCAAAGCGCTTAAAAGTTTTCAGTCCAATTTTCTCGTAGATATACTTTTATCATGTATTGTACTGTTATTAAACAAAATATATTCACCTTAGGATACCCATCTTGACGAGTAAATATATATAAAATAATTATATAAATATTATACTAAAACTATATTTGATTAAGAAATAAAATATTAATTTAAATAAGAAAAAGAATTTATATAATATATATAATAGTAGAAAATTATATACTGTTTAAATAAGTAAGTATTTAACAGGGGCGTATATCGGTACGGTACGGTACGGTATAGTATATGGACATTTCGGTTCGGTATTTTCGGTATTCGATTTTTAAAATACTATATCAATACTGTATCTAATTATATTCGGTATGGTTCGGCTTTTCTCCTTTCAGTTTCAGTTTATTTGGTACGGTAACTTCGTTTTGTTCGGTTTCAATATTAACTAATGCATAATGTCATAGATTGTAATTAAAGTACTCACAAATATAAAAATAAAAATGTTCTAAGTTCACATGACTATCAAAACCAGCAAGTATCAACCCATAGAGAAAAAAAGGTACATAAAGGAATAAGTTTAATCATTGAAAATGTCTTGTTACTTGCTTAGAGCTAATTGCTTAGAGCAAAAATATAATGATAGCGGGTAAAGCAAAAATTTATCAGAATATTTATTTATTTTTTTACGTAAATATTTAAGAATGAGTGCTTGTTTTTAAGATTAAAAGGTTGTTCAACTTTACATGTAGGCTCTATCTATCAACTTCGCGTGAATTTGCCCCTTTAAATATATCTTTTGAAAAATATTATTATTTCTGTAGCCTAATATTAAATCTTAAATTATGGATATTTGTTACTCCATATGCTTTTATCACAATTTTTGAAAAAATTTATCAACTAATACAAATAACTTAATATATGAAAAACAAAATTGAGTCATTTGTTGGAATTAATGGAAAAAGAAAAAACTTCCTTTGGTGAATTTTTTGTTTAGGTGAATACGAAGTCATTAGATTTGGTAGGGTTTTGGAAGCCATACTTTGGTCGTAGACGTTAAACTTTTTTCCATTTATATAGACTTTAACGCTGAACTTTCTTTGAAAATAGAAGTGGCAAATTCATCAATGATCTCAAACTCTTAAATATTACTCTATTCAGTCTATAATAATTGATTATTTTACCTTTTTATTTTGGTCAAAAATAAGTGTCCATTTATACAATCAAAAAGGATTTAATTTTTTTTTTCCAAAATTTGACCTTTTTTACATATTACAATTTGTCAAGATAACAATTAATTGAGGTTAATGTAGTAAATACATCTTTATTTCCCTAGGAGTTCGTATTTCGTTAATGGGTGTGCCAAATGTAAAATGATAACTTATTGTGGACTGAAGGGAGTAATAGATTATTTATAAAAGGATATTTAGTGCATTTAATATCATTTATACAAAGACATATGCATCGGGAAAAACGACATGACACGTGGCCGCTCAAAGGAAGGACACATGGAACACAAGATGGAGATGGCCACCAATTGTAGCTATTCCGCTTGTCACCGGAAGAAATAACAATCAAAAAAGGAGTATTAAATGCTTTGCGCCCGGTAACATCTAATACGAAATATTCTACAGCATTAAGGATGATGACCCGTTACAAGGAATTTGACATTTATTTCTAACGTTACATCTTCATCAATGGCTCTCATAATTGACATTAAAGAAGGGTATGATCTGACATAGCTATAAATAGAGAGCTTAGTTATCATTGTAAAGGGGATGAATTTTCTGGCTAACTTACATTACATTCTATATACCATTTTAATTCGATTTTATTCTCTCGCTTTTGATCTTATCATTGTTGTGCCCAGAAACCTTGTTCCCGGACTCATTAGCTCTGCTATTTCATCTACATTCTAAGGCAAGCATTTTACATTTCATTAGTTATTTTATTATTTTTTGGATCAAATTAATTCACTTGTCTAGAAACCACGAACAGATTCAACTGTACCGTTTTTCAGGTAAACAGTTTGGCACCCACCATGAGGCCTAGACAGCCGTACAATTAAATTGATCATTGCCTTTTTTACTAACAAGTTTGATTATTTTTGTTGCAAAAATCACAAAAGAAATGGCAGATAACACTATTAACGGCACACGCAACCCTGAAATTCAAGGGAAGCAGCCTCATTTCGAGGATACAATCAGTGACACGCGCAATGAGGAGAACGACTCCTCAACGACGCATGACAGGCGATACCCTCGACAGTTCAGGAGAGGACTTCTGATGATGTTGATGAGGAGCACGTAGCGGGTGCAGTGAGGGTCCTGCAAGAGCAACAGGCAATCATTCTAGGCCATCTCATGAGGCAGGATCAGGTTATGACGAAACTAAAGCAGGCGCTAGTAGGTGCTTCAAATAATGCGAACAGACGAGATCCAATTCCTCCCAAGGCTCCTGCAAACCAAACGACGCGTAGAGTCGACAACAACACTCTCAGGGGCGAAGTTGGCTCCGATGGGGCCGGGGGGAGTAGATTTGGCCTCAACAAAGATAATGATCGATTCAAGGAAGAAATTTTGCGGTTCATAAAGGAAGTAAACGCACGCATGGAGCAAATCCTGGGCGCACCACCAGTATTGAAGGGACCGAACTCGAAGAAGTATATTCAGTTACCTGACAAGCCGAGTGCGGCCCCGGAATTAATTCCCAAGCTGTTCAAAATGCCTGAAGTGCCGAAGTATGACGAAACTTCAGATCTGCAGGAGCACATTACCACTTATACAACAGCAGTGAAAAGAAATGATTTGGCTCCTCACGAAATTGATTTCGTGTTGCTGAAGAAATTAGGGGAGACTCTCACGAGGGGACCTTTAACGTGGTATTCACTACTGCCCAAACATTCCATAAATTCCTTTGAGATGCTCGCGGATTCATTCATTAAGTCTAATGCCGGTGCCAGAAAGTCGCAGGCCCGAAAGGCTGACATATTCAGAATCTCGCAGGGAGAGTCCGAGTTATTAGGAGAGTACATCACCCGGTTCCATAAAGAAAGGATGTTACTATCGGCGGTCCCGGATGATGGGCAGCTGAAACGTTCACCAAAGGTTTAAATCCGAGAAGCTCAGACGCTTCCCGGAAGTTGAAGGAAAGTCTGCTCGAGTTCTAAGCGACAACTTGGGAGGATGTCCACAACCAGTACGAGTCGAGATTAAGGATCAAAGACGATCAGGTTGACTTCCCATCGTCGACCAAAGGACGGGAGAAGAATAGAGGAAAAATGAAGGATGATATTGACACAGATAGACGGACTTCGAGAGGCCAATTTTTGCCCTACGAGCGGACAGAAGGTCATGGCAGGAACTTCCGGACAGTAGACAGGTTCACCATTAATAGAAGGACCTATCGTGGCAGGAACAATAGATCGCTGCAGGATAGAGAAATCTCGAGGTCGCGAGATTCTTCTTGCCCAAAGCTATCAGAGTATAACTTTAATGCCAGTATCGTAGAGTTGATGTCGGCCATGAGGAATATCAAAGAGGCACGATACAAGACTGATGAAATCCGATCCCAGCCAGAGGGATCCCAATTTATGGTGTGAATACCATGGCACCAGCGGCCATCAGACTGGGGACTGCCGATACCTCCTGGACGAAGTGGCAACGTTGTTAAAAAATGGTCATCTCAGAGAATTCTTGAGCGATCAAGCTAAAAACAACTATGGTCGAAACAGGGGCGATGCGGAAACCTCGAAAGCAAGAGAAGAACCTCCAGCCAAACAATCAACATGATCTTTGGAGGGAATGAAATTAACGGGGTCACCTTTTCGGCAGCAAAGAAGACAAAAGTGTCAATAACTCATAGTAAGAGGCTTTGAGACGACGATATCACGTTCACAGACGAAGATGCAGACAGATTACTACTGCCGCACAATGACGCACTGGTAATTACTTTAAATGTGTTAGATTTTAAAATTAAACGTGTTTTAATAGATTGAGGAAGTTTAGCTAATATCATACAATGGAGAGTACTGGAGAAAAACTCACCGAAAGCATTATCCCGGCAACGAAACTCCTCGCCGGATTCAACCTCGCAAGCGTGACAACCCAGGGAGAAATTTTGCTGCTCACGAATGCTGAGGGAGTAATGAAGACAACACTCTTCAAAGTGGTAGATGGAGACATGGGGTATAACATCATCTTGGGAAGGCCATGGCTACACGAGATGAAAGTCGTGCCTTCAACATATCACCAATTGTTAAAATTTTCAACACCCGAGGGGATCAAAAAGATAAGGGATGATCAACCGGAAGCAAGGGAGATGAATGCAATTTCGGTTTCCAATAGCACAGGAAAGGAACGTGCGGCATAACAATTACTGGAACCGGCACCTGCCCCTGAACCAGAGGAAGATACTCCGGGGATAGAAGAGTCAGAACAATATCAGGTACCAAGGTATTGTCAAGTACCGGAAAAGATGGACGCGACCAAGTCCACAGCATAAGAACTGGAGCAGGTTGCATTATTCGAAGAATTCCTAGAAAGGAAATTCTATTTGGGAACAGGACTGCACCCGGAGCACGGGTCTGCTTTTATTGAATTCCTTAAAATTAACGCTAATTGTTTTGCATGGTCGCAACGAAGATATGACAGGCATCCCAATGGAGATATCCATACACATGTTAAGCTTGGATCCCAACATACCTCCGGTAAGGCAAAAGAAACGCCCTATTGCTAAAGCAAGGAATAAATTCATCAAAGAAGAGGTGACTCGTTTACTTAAGATTAGTTCAATCCGAGAGGTAAGATATCCGGACTGGCTGGCCAATGTAGTAGTAGTAGTAGTAGTACCTAAGAAAAATAATAAATTTCGCATGTGCGTAGATTAGAAGCATCTTAATAAGGCGTGCCCGAAAGACTTCCCATTGCCAAATATCGATCAGATGATTGATGCTATGGCCGGGCACGAATTAATGAGTTTCCTCGATGCTTATTCTGGGTACATTCAAATCAAGATTAACCCAGAAGATCAGGAAAAGACTTCATTTATAACGAACTTTGGTATATATTATTGCAATGTGATGCCCTTCAGGCTAAAAAACACCGAAGCCACTTATCAACGGCTCGTGAATAAGATGTTTGAAAAATGAATAGGAAAGACTATGGAAGTATACATAGACGATGTGCTTGTTAAGTCTTTGAATGCAGGTAACCACTTGAAGCACTTGCAAGAAACATTCGACCTCCTGAGGGAGCATAATATGAAACTTAACCCTGAGAAGTGCGCGTTCGGGGTCAGTTCGGTTAAATACCTAGGATTCCTAGTATCACAAAGGGGGATTGAGGTAAATCCCGACAAAATCAAGGCCATAGAGGATATCCCGGATCAATTGTCTAACGTAAAAGAAGTCCAAAGGCTCACGGGGAGATTGGCAGCTTTGAGCAGGTTCATTTCTCGTTCATCGGAAAAATGTCATCGCTTCTTCACACAACTCAAAAATAAAAAAAATATTCGAGTGGACACTGGAGTGTCAGCAAGCCTTGAAGGAATTAAAGAAATATTTGTCAAACACTCCGTTGTTCTCAAGACCAAAGGAAGGTGAAACATTGCTGCTCTACCTCGCGGTTTCAAAGGTTGCGATGAGTACAGTTCTAATCCGAGAGGACGAAGGTACGCAATCTCCCATTTATTACGTTAGCAAGATTATAACGGGAGCAAAAACTCGCTACCCACATCTGGAAGAGTTGGCCTTAGCTCTCGTAGTCGCCACTAAAAACTGAGGCCCTACTTTCAATGCCACCCGATAGTTGTGGTAACTACTTTTCCTTTGAGGAATATACTCCATAACTCGAGCTCTCGGTTAGATTGGCCAAATGGACCGTCGAAATGAGCGAATTTGATATAGAGTATAAACCGAGGACTGTAATTAAGTCGCAAGTCTTGGCTAACTTCGTGGCCGACTTCAGTCCGGGACTATTCCATCTGGCAGCTAAGAAGGCAATAATTGTGTCAGAATCGACATAGGGAGTCTGGACCTTATTTACGGGCGGTGCGTCAAACGTAAAAGTGTCCGGGCTCGGAATAGTTTTAATCACGGTTTCGGGGGAAATCTTAAGGCAAGACATCAGAACAATTCCTCTAAATAACAATGAAGCAGAGTACGAAGCTTTGATTGCAGGGCTCGAATTGGCCTGGGGGCTTGACTCCGAAGTCATAGAAATCAAATGTGATTTGCAGTTGGTGGTAAATCAGGTCTAAGGAATTTTTGAAACCAAAGAGGAACGTATGCAACAATATGTGGTAAAGGCTCAGGATTTATTAGCACAATTCCGAGAGTGGTCAATAACTCATATCCCGAGGGAAGATAATGCGGAGGCAGATGCATTGGCAAATTTGGGCTCTTCAACCGAAATCCAAGGATCAGAATCAGGGACGGTAGTACAACTGATGAACTCAGCCTTGGACACAAATGGTTACTATGAGGTGAATTCGACTAGTTTGATCTGGGATTGGAGAAACAAAATAATCTATTTTCTTGAGCATGGAAAGTTGCCCGAAGACCCTAAAGCATCAAGAGCGTTGCGCGCCAAAGCTGCACGTTATAGCTTCAAGAAAGGCCAATAGTACAAAAAATCCTTTCAAGGGCCGTTGGCCTAGTGCTTAGGAGCATCAGAAGCTAACTATGTCATGAGAGAAGTTCATGAAGGGATATGCGGCAGCCACTCAGGTGCAGATTCTTTGGTGCTGAAATTAGTTCGGGCAGGATATTACTGGCCCCTAATGGAGCAAGATGCCAAAGACTTCGTATGAAAATGTGATAAGTGACAATGCTACGCACCACTAATACATCAACCGGAAGAACCCTTACATTCGGTTCTATCCCCCCCGCCATTCATGAAATGGGGGATGGACATCGTCGGACCGCTACCACTGGTTCCCGAAAAGGTAAGATTTCTTTTAATTTTAACTGACCATTTTTCTAAATGGGTGGAAGCAGGTCCTTATCAGAAGATCGGAGAACGCAAAAAGGTCAACTTCCTACAAAAAAATATAAATTGCAGGTTTGGAATACCAAAAGAGATTGCATGCGACAATGGGCCGCATTTTATCGGCGCAAAAGTTACAAAGTTCCTTGAAGATTTGAAGATAAAGAGAATTACCTCTTCGCCTTATCATCCGAGCGCAAATGGTCAAGCAGAGTCAACAAACAAAGTGATTATTCAAAACCTTAAAAAAAGATTAGAAGCAGCAAAAGGCAACTGGCTTGAAGAATTACCTGAAGTTTTATGGGCCTACCGAACAACGACCAAATCAAACACAGAAGAAACCCCTTTTTCCCTTGTATACAGTGCAGAAGCCTTGATATCGGTGGAAGTAGGGAACCAACCTTAAGGTATTCCCAGGCGAACGAACAATCGAACAACGAAGCAATGATAATCAACTTGGAGCTGCTCAAGGAACGCAGGGACTTGGCGCATGTCAGAATTGCGGCCCAAAAGCATAGAATGGAGCGATACTATAATCGAAGAACCAACCTCTGATATTTCAAAGTGGGAGACTTGATCTTGAGGAAGGTAACCCAAAACAACCGGGAACTCAATGCGGGCAAGTTAGGCCCAACATAGTAAGGCCCTTATCGGATTTCAACCATCACGAGGAAAGGATCATACGAATTAGAGATTCAAAATGGAGAAAAATTGCCCAACAACTGGAACCTGGCTCACCTCAAAAGATATTACTGCTGACGAACAACAGTCAAACGAAAAGTATGTGCTGCACTTTTTTCCCTTCGTTCAATTTTTGTCCCAATTGGGTTTTTCTGGCAAGGTTTTTAACGAGGAAGCGATGGAAAGCATACTACGAAGACAGCTGTGATAAGACCTTTGATAACCAGGCAAACAAGCAAGTTTCAACTCGGGGACGATTAGATAATCTTTGCTTCAATAGCAAATTCCCACTGGAAGTTAAGTTTGCTATCGAACAGGGGTTACCCGATCGTTCCCGAGCACAAACCACTAGAAAACTGTTAGTATTCTTTCGCTCGATAGCATGGGTTCCTAATGGGAAACAAGATATGTTACTGAGTGAAGGATTACCTAGCAATTCATTGGTGGGATCTTTGAAGACACAAGACTTCCAGTGTTCCAAATTCGTATTCTTCGCATTCAAACACTAGGGGGGAATGATATGAGGATATGACAACACTGAATGCCATGTCAACTGGGGAACGAAAAATCCGGAACTGAATACATCATCGGACTGGGGACTGTGCAGCCAGCACTGTAGAAACAAGTTGTACAAGATAGCCACAAGTCATGGCGATTTCTTTATAACCACAAGTCATGGCAACTTTTTTTTTTGCATAGCAAAATGTGTATGTACGTTTGAAAATAGAAGGAATTAAATGAAACGAAATCCTTTTATTTTTATATTGTTTCTTGTCTGAACGATGATTAATTTTACCAGTTGAAAGTTAAACAAGTACTTCAAATGATTGTGCAGTCATGAACAAGAGACGTCCTCTTCAACATAAGAGGGCCCTCTCTTATAAAAGCCCGCATGTTAAACGGTTGGTTCCGGAAAAATCAATGCCCGAAATCCATAATGCCATCGGGAAGAAATACACCCGAAGCTGCATAGAAAAAATACGCAAAAGGCAAACTTGCGCAAATACTTATTTAAACCCTCTTGTAAAAGAGACAATTCTCGGAACCGAATGCATCGAAGAAAAAGCATCCGAGATTACACATAATAAAGTGCGAACAGAACAACATGCGCAGAATACTTAAGCAAATACGAAAGTTAATGACTTGCATGAATATTCAAAATGAAAATAAGACTCAAACGATACTTGTGCGAAAAATATGTTCTTATTTACAAGGGAGCGTCACAGTGATAAAGCTACAACATAGAAAAAGAAAGAAAAAGCTAAGCTGCAGCATCTCCGGAATCAAGAGGAAGAGAAGTATCCGCATTTCCGGGAGTTGGTCCACCGATGGCTCAACATTTTTCCCAGCTTGATCTTTGGCATCATCACCTTCCAATCCCTCTTCAGTTTTTAAAAACTCGGAACCAGAATCAGTAGAACCTGGAGCATCAAACTGCATCGGGAGTCCATTTTTTGCAGCCAATTCAAGCTCTCTGGCCTTAGCAATTTCGGCATCAATGTCAATGATACCGGTCTTGGCCTCTTCCAAGGTTTTTCTCCTTGTACTATACATGAAATAAGTTTTTCCAACAATAAGGGAAGCCGCTCGGCGCTTAAGTTTCTTCTTTGAGTTGAGCAACTTCGGTGGAAAGGTTTTCCCGGACAGACCTAACAATTTTGAGAATGATATCGAGCTCGCGGAGGCTGCCTCTAAGGTGATCACAGACTTACCACAGAAGCAAGCTCTTCACTTTTGGAGTTTAAGGCTGCCTCTAAGGTGATCACTCTTTCAGCGGAGGCATCCTCACGATCGTTTGCAGCAAGAACAATGTTCTGGACTTCTGCCCATTTAGCCTTGGCTTCATCAAATCCAACCCTCAGCAGCCCAATTCTCGGCTAAGGGTTACCACTTCTTGCTCACTTTGCTGCAAACGAGCCTCAAAAATAACGGTCTCAGTAGCCTTGGTTTCCAGTTCCGAGAGGCGGAGAACAGTCTGATCCCGTTCTTCCAAAAGCTGATCATGTTCAAAAGTAAGTTCTTCCTTCTCACGAACAGTCATTGAAGGCCCTCAGAAGCAAGAAAGTTGGCTTAGAAAACAAGAAGAGGTAAAACATAGAGAATATTTGTTCAAAAGTTGAAGAAATAACAGAAGAAGAAAGGAACATACCGCTACAGCGTTATGCATAGCATTGTTCAACAAACACTCCCCAGAGAGTGTCTGAATCTTCTCCCAGTCTTTTTCTAAAGATAAAAGCTTCAGATAGTTAGCAAGTTCCACCGGCCTCGAAAGCAAGTTGCACCGGGTGGAGACCAAAAGCGTAACACTCCTCCTCCTCTGTGGATCTTCAGAAGGGATAGCATAATTTTGCCCCAAATTTCCATGAACTGGGGAATGTGGAGGAAGGGAACCTTCTACATGGTCGGGCGCGGCCGATGGAGATGATGTAGCAATCGTTGTTGGGAGAGTGGATGAAGATGGGAATGATGTAGTAGTTGTTGGTGAAGGTGAAGGTGGAGATGAAGCTGATGGAGTGGAAGAGTGAGAAGAAGCTGCATCAAATGCAATGCTGGTTATTTGATGCTCGCCAACCAAAGACGGCATGGACCCGGTACTCAACCTCGCGTACCGGTTACAGCAATTGGGGCCCGAGAACGGGAATTGGCATTATCTACCAAATCGAATTCTCTCCAAAGTGCTGAGACGTCATCTTCAGCTGTTGCAATTGTCTCAACAGGTCGAGCATCCTGTTGAGATGATGAGGATCATGTCCTTCTACGTAAAGAAGCTCCCTCATCACTAGCTTCTTCATCATCGTCGATTATCACAGTGTCTATAATCAGTTCGGAAGGAGGACCAGTCACTATCACCACCAGAGATGACTCAGGGGCATCAACATTTGCCTTCTTATACTTTTCCCCGACCGTAGAAGAACGTCTTCTTTTTGGTTGCTTGTTCTTTGGTCGGGGACTCCATGAAGAAATGTTTGCGGCCGAAGTAGGCCTGGAGACGCTTGTTCGAGTAAGTGCTTCCTGAAGCAGCCTCGCCGCATAAGTAGGGTCAGCCAAAACATTCTCCTTGGGGACATCAACTGAGACCGCAGGTAGACCTAATTTCGTAAACAAGTCAGAAGGGTTCAATCATGTTCTTCATATACAAAAAGTGGAAACGAGGTAAATTAAAGTTATCATGATTTTTTGCCTTCCACCCGCATTTGATGGACAGTTCTTTCCACAAACGGGTTTCGGGCATTGAGATGTCTAAGATCTTCTTAACCACTAGTCCAAGCCTTCTATCACCGGTGGGATCCATCAAGTCGTTGTAACAAACGAAGGTTGAAGGATCAATACATACATGAAAGAATATTTAGTAAGAAAAGATGTATTAAAGAGAACTTACGAGAGCGGTTCCAAGCAACCCGAAAGGATGATGCCGTTGTTGGAATAATGTCACTGGTGGTAACTACAACGAACCGTTCCATCCACCCACAGTCGTTGTCGTCGTCCATGCTAGATAGCAAAGCATGGTGGCCGCTTAAAGGAAGGACACATGGAACAGAAGATGGAGATGGCCACCGAATATAGCTATTCCGCTTGTCACCGGCAGAAATAACGATCATAAAAGGAGTATTAAATGCTTTGCGCCCGGTAATATCTAAGACGAAATATTCGGCATCATTAAGAATGATAGCCCGTTACAAGAAATTTGACATTTATGTCTAACGTTACATCTTCATCAATGGCTCTCGTAATTGACATTAAAGAAAGGCATGATCCTAGGACTTCCTTCCCTAGACATAGCTATAAATAGAGAGTTCAGTTATCATTGTAAAGGGGATGATTTTTCTAGCTAACTTACACTACATTCTATACAGCATTTTAATACGATTTTATTTTTTCGCTTTTGATCTTATTATTATTGTGCCCGGAAACCTTGTTCCCGGACTCATTAGCTATGCTATTTCATCTACATTCTAAGGCTAAGTATTTTATATTTCATTAGTTATTTCATTACTTTTTGAATCAAATTAATTCACTTGTCTAAAAATCACAAACAAATTCAACTGTACCGTTTTCAAGTAAACAACATACATATTTCAAATAAGGATGAATTTAATAACCAAAACTTTAGCAAATTTTGAAGTCTTAGAAATTAAGAAAATAACTAAATTACTATTTTGTTCAAAGTGAAATTTATTTTCTGAAAATAAAAAAGTGGAACGTGCTAAGTGCGTTTATACTTTTAGGGGTCGTATGGTACGAACACAAGTAATGCAGGGATTAGTGATGCAGGGATTAGCAATACAGGGATTGTAGTGCTGGGATTAATTTTTTATCAAGTGTTTGGTTCATTGTATTAAAAATTAGCTATGCAATGTATAATCTAAGCTTGTGTTTGGTTTAAAACTGTACAAAATTTTCTTTACAATTATACCCTTGAATATTCTTCTTTCTGTATATAAAAAAATTTAGGAAAAGGGTTTGAGAGGCGCTTTAGTAATTTTAGAGGTCGTTTGGTACGAACACAAGTAATGCAGGGATTAGTAATGCAGGGATTGTAGTGATGGGTTTATTTTTTATCAAGTGTTTGGTTCATTGTATTAAAAATTAGCTACGCAATGTATAATCTAAGCTTGTGTTTGGTTTAAAACTGTACAAAATCTTCTTTATAATTATACCCTTGAATATTCTTCTTTCTGTATATAAAGAAATTTAGGAAAAGGGTTTGAGGGGCGGTTTAATAATTTTAGGGAAGGTATAGTTAATGCAAGGATTAGTAATCCCTTAGTTTTCTTGGTATTAGCTAAACCCTCCTATAAAGTATAAGTAATTCATGTATTATGTATGCATAAATTGAATTGAACAACTAAATATTATATTGATTAAATTTTTATACAGAAATTATTTTACTTAGTACAGTTTACTAAACGACCCCTTACAGTATAGATGGATTATAATCATGCTCAATCAACATTATGTAATGATAAAGTCTCGTACGATTGGAATGGACGAGCAATCATTATCTGCTTTCCTTCAAGGTGGGGAAACCAAGAAATAAATAGCAGGATAATACTTGAAAACAGGTGTAGTAACTTTCAACCCGTGACACAGATAAGATAAATCCAAAACAGCAAAATGCACCGACAATATCAAGGTGCCAAACCGTGAAAACTATCTCTAATAATTAATTCCCCACATTAAGAAAAAAGAAAAAACGGAAAGAACCAAAAGGAGAAAATCCCATTAAAATCCAAAAGAAGTACTTCAGCTGCAGGTTTCACGAGCAACGCCGAGCTTAGAATTAGGAACGTCGAAGAGAAAGCGATGATTCTGCTGCTGCCAGTTGGCGATGACGTTGAGAACGGAGTTGACAGGGTCAGCAGGGGAAGCAGCCATAGCGAGGCAAGTTGTACTGCTAGAACTGCTGCGGATTAAGAAGTTGTCTTGCGGCAGCGTCACGTTCATGCCCGCAAACATCAGGGTTATTGTCGGAATTGTCACAGGGACGGTGTAGCAAGTGTCGAATCCGCCAAGGCTTGTCACTGTCGTGTTCCTTCCCATTCTCCTCCTAAACTCGTTCCTCACTGCTGTGTACGCTGGCTCCACTAGCCTCGTGAATACCGTGCCTGCCAATTGTAAAAAATTCCTTTAGCGAAAATTGGTACATAGATTATAATTACTGATATATTCATCATTGTTAAATTAAATACCGGAATCAATTATGGTGCCGGCACCGGAGGAAGGGTTGAAAGCCAAAGCACTGGGAGGGATGTCGACGATTCTCCGGCCGACTTTAACTCCGACCAAGTTGACATAATAAAAGGAAGATCTCCTTGGGTTTCTTAGCAATTGAGTTGTCTTAATCCTTTTGGGCTGGCCATTTGGGCCTAACCTAAGTGTGCCAGAAAAGTTGGGAGACTTGTAACTGGGCAAACAATAGGAGAATGTAGACTGGTAATGGCTTTGGGTTTGTGACAAAAATGATAATGGACCTCGGCCCAAACCTAATAGCCCCTGGGGTGGCGCGGAGCTGCCGGTGGCCTTTTGTACACAACCAAAGGTATATGAAGGCACGGCGTCAGTGGCGAGTGTCAATGTGTCCTGTGAGAGACTAGCAGCTATGCTGGAGCCGCCGTAGGTTAGGTTGAAGCCGCAACTGCTGCCACCGCATGTGGGTTTTGGTACCTGAGAAAAAAAAAATTAGTAATAATTAGCACATACACAAATAAATCATGCTGTGTAAAATTTCATATAGTCCAGCTGGACTTATTTGATACTGAAACGTAGTTAATGTACTTTTATTCTTAGAATTCCTATTGTCCATTCCAATAATAAAGTATAATAACTACATTGTCCATTTTACCAGTAACATCTTATATTTTATCTACACAAAAAGTGTCTTACAAATATATGATGTACTTCATTGGAATGAGAATGTTGACCAAATCATGTGACAAAGGTCACGGGATTAGTCCAGTGTCGACAAAGCCAGGGAAAGAGGAAACAAATTTCGAGTTCTCACGCGCCATATGTAGTGCGTTTCATATTTTACCCAACCAATAATTATGAGCTCACCATCCTTGCATAGTAGATACTTGGCCATACTTTCTCAATCTTAAAAAATTGACTAGCTTTTCTTAGATCATGGTCATTCCCTTATCCTGAAAGTTGGGCTTAATAGATTATTATTATGTTGAAAGTCTGTTTAATCCTATTTTTTCAACGTATAAGTCGATCAATGTTACAGATCGAAACAAAATATGAACTGCTCTAAGCCTATTTTGAGCCGAATAGGATCATTAAATTGAAGACAGAGAAAGCGCAAGTGTCAATGCGGTAGGTGCGCTCTTATATACTAGTACCGGTACTAGTATTTAAAAAACATGTGGTTGATTTGCTATCGCTGCAGAAATGTAGATATTTTTTAGTACTTCAACATTCGAAGTTAAATGTACCAAAGACTAGTTTAGGAACTTAGGAAATCTTCCAAAATGCTGTTCCTCCATTCCATTTTGGACTAACACTCTTTCCATTTTAATTTATTTTAACAAGAATAACACTTTTAGGAAATCTTCCAAAATGCTGTTCCTCCATTCTATTTTGTACTAACACTCTTTCCATTTCAATTTATTTTAACAAGAATAACACCTTCAGGAACTCTTTAACATTAAACTTTCTATTTACCTTAAGATGATACACCTCTTATAGCTACAGATATGTAGTGATATGGTTAAAATTACAAGTTATAAGGACACCTTTAATACGTGCCAAAAACTTTTTTTTTACTTCTTAAATTTTATGTTCAGTCAAAAGTATAAAACGGAGAGAGTAAAATGCAAGAAAAGGAGTATAGTGTTGGGATTGAAGGGTACAACGAATACCTGGCTGCATTGTGCAGCTCCACAGCTAACATTCTTGAAAGTGGTGGACTTGTCTGAGGCAAAAACAGTAGAGGAGCAACCAACACAACCACTGCAAGGGAACCAAGCAACATCATTGCTATTATCCACAGCAACCAACAAGGTTTGAGGTGGGGTTCCAATCTTGGCCCTCACTATGTAAGTTGGGCTCTGTATAACTTGTCTTCCCGAAGCAATTGGAACAAAAGATCTACCAGCCACAAGGCTAGCAAACAAGTCTAGTCTGGCTTGGTCTTTGGACTGCATTTGGAGGACAGTATCAACCCATGACTGGGGAGCATTGTGCCTAAGAGGAGAGCAAGGGCTGTTCACATGTAGGACTTGTAGTGTTGAGCCTTTGTCTGCTTGGTGAAAGCTGCTGCCACATTTGGGGTTGGTCTGCCCTTGGGCTACATTGAAAAATAAGAGAAGGGATAGTGAGAAAATGATAGAGGCCTCCATTGGCTTGTGAGAGAATTTTGGCTTTTGGTGTGGTTTAAGAGGTCTGCTTACATGTATATATAATTGAGGAGGTGTACTTCTTTTGATTATTTCCTTTTACAATATGCATTTTTAGTTGATATTTTGATAATTTCTGGTTTTTGTCCTTGATTTATAGTTAAGCACATTTAATTTATAATTTAAATTATGCACATTTAATTTATAATTTAAATTATGCACTTCACTTTTAATCTTTTTGATTGTGAACTTATACGATCTTAATATATTATTAGCTATAAAACCATTTATTACTCATGTGTTATATATATCTTATGTTAGGGACAAAAAAAATATTTTGATTAATCCGATTAATCAAGATTAAATATGCTAAGTGGAATATCACAAGTATCAAAATTAAAATTTACATAATTGAGGGATCAAAAGGTCAATTGCTCTTTTGGGAAAATATTGTAACAGTCCAGCCCGCTAGTAATGTTGTCCGCTCTGAACTTAGGTCTTCACGAAACATCACTATGGTCTAAGATTTGTTAACTTATATACCCAATATTTCTCTTGTATTATTTACTGATGTGGAACTTTGTCTGAAGTCTGCATATTACAAATATGGCAACTGAACTTTCGGAAAGAAAAAATATGAAGAATGAATTTGGAAATAAAAATAAACTTGGATATTATACCATGAAATTTTCACTTATCTTTCTTTATCTGAACATGGGTGGGAGAGTACTCGAGGAGGTGTGTAGTGTAGTGTAGTGTCTATGGACTCTAGTGAGATACAGACTGTATTCCATTTTGCCCTGTGTATGATATCATCTCTATTCTCCACATAGATAAGATGATAGTATTATTTCTTATTCAATTTTTGGCGATTTTTATTGCCAACTTTTCTTGTTTTCTTTTTAAGACCAATGGAATATGGAAATATCGACATACATTAAGCAACAAGCTTAGTGAACTGTCAGTTTTAAAACCATATATCAAATCTCTAAACAATCTTTGATAACATTCTATGATTCTATCTATTTTGTCTAATTCCCCCAAACATCTTCCTACCTCTCTATCTATCTCTGAGTTGTTTGGATTTTTCAAAATTCCATGGACATGCAGAAGAGAAATGCTATCCCCACTCGGACCAAGACAGAACTTTTACTTGTTCAAATAACAATTAAAGTGAAGCAGGGTCAGGAACGACGAATCTCTTTATGATAAACAGATCCATTTTGCAAGTTCGTTATTACGGGTAGTTCCTACAAAGGATCGGACTAATGACGTATACAATACTTGAATTCTCGATGTAGATGCTACATAGTTGGTTCTCATCCTTCAGAGACTACGAGTGTAATAAGAGCATCCGTCGACAAAAGGATCACCCTAAGATGATCATCTCGTGGCTATTGAGAACGAATTAAATCAGATGGTTCTATTAGTGTCATCTGAGGCGGATCCAAGATTTTATGGTTACAGGTGCCGCTCAATTTAAATTTTAATGCCAAGCTACCACCAGTTAAGAATATTGAAAAAGAGTGGTGTTTGGTCGATTCACTATATTTTGAATATTTCGGTTCGGTTCGATCTATTTTGAATTAATTCGATATGGCTTACAAAATTTTGGTACATAAATAAATACGCAATCACCAAACTAAAAATATTTGATCCAATTTGATATCAAGAAAAAAAAAACACTAAATGAATAACAAAGGAAAATAAATATTCAAACAAAACGTTGGAAATCTAGAAAATGAAAAAGGAAGCAAATATATAATCTAAATAAATAATAAACTGGTGTTTGTAACAAAGTGAGAAAATACAACGATGATAAAAATAAAAATTAAGAAAAGAAAAAATAAGAGAAAAGGACAAAAAGAACAAAAAAGAGACACTACTTACAAATGAGTTTTGATCCCGAGCTAAAGGCCTGAAAACTGGAGTTTTGACCATCGTCACCTACCGTCACTTTGTTACTATGGTTGGTACCCTTTACTTATATCCATTTTATTGTGTGAAATATTAGTATATATATTAAATTTTACCTTAAAGTCCGGGTGGCGTGACACCCCCTCTCCACTGCATAGATCTGCCCCTGAGTGCCATAAATTAACATCACTTAGGTTAGTCAAATCAGGTTTGATTTTCTAGGACTTTTTGTCTCAAAATATATTTGCCAATATGTTAATTTCAGTGGAAAGAACAAACATTTTAAAGATTTCTTTTTGTCATATCGCTGTTATGACATATCTCTATAAATCAAGGACGTAATGGCTTACATGAAGAAATTGAAAAGATACATATTTAAGGTTGCGTTAAATATATTTATCGAACCTATTTCGGGTTTAGCCCAAACAAAAAGAAAAGACAATAGTAGGAATATATTTGTAGTTTAAGATCAACGTACCACTGTCGAATATTAATGTGTAATTTAGTGAACATTTGCACATGAGGGAATGATATCAGTCCTTTCTCATGCAGCATAGTGAGATTCGGAATACTAATAAACAAATTAGAGTAGGGACACTTAAACAATAAAAGAAGATTGGTAGTGATTATTAAAGTGGAGCACGGTCTCGATCTGATACCACTCTCTATGTACCAAAGGATATTAATCTCTTAAGCCCTAGATTTTGTTAGAAAAAACTTATCAAGTTTATTCTTTATGTGTCTTAATTTGATTGAACACCATATACAAAAATATAAATAAGACTTTCGAATCTTGCGAGCTTAAATTAATGCGCATATAACATATCAAAAGTATCTTTTGTATCTTGTAATCTAAAATTTGCAAACGAACCTTCATTTTTCGTCTTTCATCTCTATGATTTTTGGATTTAGATAAATACACTATCATCTTTTTTTCAGAACTGGATCCTGGAAAATTGATTGGTATTATCATTGCTTTTAACAATTCTAGTTGAAGAGATGAATGGTGGGTAAGATTAATATAATGAAACATTAAACTTCTTGAGACGCTCTAAATTAGAGGTAACTTCATTGAATTTTTTATCTAGAAAAGGAGGTGTTAGTAATTGTAATTTGTACAATACTTGCCTATTATGCATATAAATCCTTCTCAAGGACTTAATGAGTCTAGACCTAGTACGAACCTTTAAGACAGAAATTTAAAAATCATGGGCATATGTTACTAGAAAGGTTATTTTTTTTCCTTGGATTACTAAAGTTTTTTTTTCTATAAACTAAAAAAGAAAAAGTGAAGAACCTGATTATTAATCTGCACCTGAAAAGTTAGCTAAAAGTCTTCTATGCAAAACCAAATGGTCATTTAGTGGAATATTTGTTGCAGATTTTCACTTTCGAGGTTAGTTCCAACTTCCTGACTTTCTATAGAATCAATTGAGTTATCTTAAAGTAAAAACATATCTCTCTGAGCCAAAGGAAGAACATGAAGGGTTTCAGCTTTTCAAAATTTTCAGATGAACAGTGCAATAATTCAATAATTTTCCCTTTCCGTCTAGTTTACTGAAAACTGATTTATCAATCGACAGCTTAACTCAGGTTCTTGAGAACGAGATCACGTGCAAGTTTCCTGAACAGGGTGGGAATTGGGATCTTGTACACTTCCTTTATGTCAATTGGAAAAGATATAAGGACTCCCTCCCAATTTATTTATTTTAGAAAAATAAGATGGATTTGGAGAATCTTTTAGGCTCCAAAACACTGTTTCAAATAAGAAAAAAACAACTCTAGTGGTATATTATCTTCGTCATCCAAAAATAAAAAGGGTGATCGTGTAGTTCTTGAGCTGAATATGATATCTATTCAGATAGGTCCGAGTGACCAATTTCTTATATTGAGAATATATTACGGTTAAAAATGAAATTATTATTATTATTATTATAAAGTCGATTCAAGCCATATTATAAGTTAATAACCCTAGCCTCTTAAGTGTCGGTCGATTAGAAGAATTGGGGAGTGGGACGGAATATGCTTTACCTTTTTCTGCATCTTACCATAGACTGTTAGGTGAGATAGACAGTATAGTCAAACAAGGAAAGACAACAAAAATAGAGACAGGGCTTTGGTGCAGACAAGCTCAGCTACACTTTCAAGATCTTTCAACTGCTCAATTTGTCTCTTAGTCCACCTTAGGAAAATGGTCACTGTGTGGAAGAAGTTGGCATGTGACTGTACTACTCATTTTGGCAGAGAACAGCAGAAACATAAGATTTTTGGCCTATTTTTGGGTCCAATTTGATCTAGCTTCCCCTTAATTACTACCCCAGTTTAAAGTGATAATGTTGGTCCTTAATGGTGTTACAATTGAGAATTCTTCTTTTGGTGACTCTTAGTGGGCGTTTGGACATGAATTGTAAAATTCCAAAAAAAAAAAAGTGAAAAAAAATTTCAAGTAAAAATGATATTTGAAAATTAGAGTTGTGTTTGGATATGAATATTAATTTGGGTTGTTTTTTAAGTTTGTTGAGTGATTTGAGTTAAAATTTTGAAAAACACCTTTTTAGAGTTTTCTAAATTTTCAAAAAATTTCAAAATTCATCGTCAAGTGAAAATTAAAAATTTTATAGCCAAACACTGATTTCGAAAAAGATTAAAAAGATTTCGAAAAAAAGTGAAACTTTTTTTATGTTCAAACGGGTAGTGACACATTTATCTTATTAAGACCTACCATTATTGCCGGTTATTTTTAATTTAAGTAATTGCATGATTAGTTAATTCTTTTTGTAAGATTATAAATTATGGTTCAAATGAATAATTTAACAATCGATTCATCGGTTGAGAGAATTTTGACTAAAACTAAAGATTCTTGGTCTAGCGTGCACAAACGTAGTTAACATTCCGGCTAGGCTGTTTAAAATCGAACTGAAACCGTTAATCGAATTGAATCGATGGCTTATTGGCTTATTGGTATCTGATTATCGGGATAATGGATGATGAACGGAATGAGATTTGATAATTAACAGCTTAACTTTTTGGGTGCGAATTACTCAATTTTCTTATCTGGTAAATCGTTAACCCGTTAAGAATTTTTATATCTTACCGTAGTGCCCGCTTTGTCTTGATTTCCGATTGATGAATAAGAAGGAAAATAGAACAATTCTATTTTTGACTCGCCCCCGGCTACGTGTCCTTTGGCCCTTCGCGCACCCGCCACCGGTGGAAGCAAGCTAGCCCCTGTCTTGGAAAGTTGGGGGAAGAGTGCATTTCCATCGCAAAAGATTCAATCCAGCCACAGGTTCCCCTACGGCTACCTTGTTACGACTTCACCTCAGTCGAAGACTCCACCGTGGTACTCACCAATAAGACCACCAAAGGCCTTTGTGGCACTAGTGTGCCACAGAAGTCATGGGTGATCATTGGTCTGATGCTTCAGGCGAAACCAATTCCCAGGGTGTGGCGGGCGGTGTGTACAGGGCCCGGGTACATATTCACCGTGGCATGCTGATCCGCGATTACTAGCGATTCTAACTTCATGTTCCCGAGTTGCGGAGAACAATTCGAACTGAGGCAATCTTTCATGCATAAGTAGTTGTACTTAGAATGATAGAATTGTCTATAGCTAATGGCAATCATCTCTGGCTTCTCATGAATTATGAGTGGACATGAATTGAATTCCTCTCTGGGCCAATTTACTTAAGTGGGGTTTATTTCATTACTTCACTTACAATTAGAGTTTGAAGTTCGTGTGTAAGTGGGGTATTCTAATTGTTTTGTGGATAACAATGCTAATGGTAGTGATTATTCAAAAACTAACAGAGATAGTTTGAACTATGCATTTGGCTGTTTGATAAAAAATTTCTATTTGGTTTAGCCAATAAATCGCCCGATAATTACTCGATAATCATTAAGCCGATACCTATCAGCCCATTGTCTTATTGGATAACGAACGGATTACTATATTTATAATTCGATAACAAATAAGTCAAATCGTTAAACGTAATTATCCTTGATTCGCCCGATAAGCACCCCAAATTCCAGCTCTTTTGTTGTGTCAAATGCCCATAAATTTATTCACGAAATTTCTATAGTTTTTTTTTTCCTGAATTCTGTTTTGAAGAAAATATTTACAAATTGCTAGTTGAACCTTTTTCTCTTCTCAATTTAACTTCTTTTTATGTTATATTTTTAAAGAGTATGAAAATACATGTCAGCCGACAGCCATTACCTACTTTCTAAATAATGTCGAACTATCCACGTTCTACAACTATTTTTGGGTAATCTTCTTTGCCTCAAGTTTATCATTTCTACTTTCAATTTTTTTGCCTCTTAATTCCTTCACTCTAATTCTAGGTATTACTATCCCCTAGATTTCTCCATTGTCTCTTTTTCATCTTATTGTGCCGAGGATTTTTTGGAAATAATTTTTTTATTCCTCAGAAAAATGATAAGATCTTCGTACATACAGCCCTTTTCAGTTCCCACAATTTAAGATTATACTGAATTGTTGTTGTATTATCTCCTAGATTTTATTCTATCTTCAGTACAATATCATTCTAATAATGTGCTATCATCCTTGAACCAAACGACTACTATTGAACTAGCAAAATTGCTGCTCATCTAACCTTTTAAGGGGGAAAAGTTGGAAACTAAAATAAGGGCCCAAAAAAAAAAAAGTGAACTTCAGACGTGAACAGAATGTCAGATATAAAGGACATAAATGGAGTAACAAAACTTGAAGCCCCGCATATCCCACCATATGGGATTATGGTTACCGGTAGGGTTCACTTTTACCTCTCCTTTTCCCCATCTGGCCTGATGGTTAATGAAGTGAATTGTACAACCATATGGTTTCAAGTTCAAATATTAATATTAGTATATTATTTTTTTCCTATATGTCCAAGCTCTATATTTGCACTAGTGGAAGGTAAACCACACTATAAAATTAGCTGAGATGTGCATAAATTGGCTCGGACCAAATATAAAAAAAGAAAAGTAACATAAAGGCATTTTCCTTTGTGAATGAATAGCATGCAATATGTTTCTGGTCCATTGCAGCCTTTTGCATTGTGCTCTTTCTGTTCAATTTCTCCCCCCACTTTCCCCTTCTTTAATGTCAGCACTTTTCTATTCTTTAAGTTCACGAGAAATGCCCGTATTGATCTGCCGACAGGCCCGACACACTCACACCACCTTTTTCATAAAAACAATACTCCGTATCAATAATACTTTAAAATTAATTTCAATTTTATTGAGAATTGCTGATTCACTTTTTGAAAGTTAAATTACTAGCACAAGAGATAATTGAATGGTAAGTGCGTTTGTTTTCTCAAAAGGATAAAGAGAGACCGTTCCTTCACTGGCGAATAAAAAAGAGATAAAAACCTTGTGCATTAGAAAGCTACAACCTTTTCTCCTACATATTCGAAGTCATGATTTATGCTAAATCATTGGATTCCCCTTCTTTCTAATCCAGTGCCTCTCAGAAGATAAAAACTAATCCAAAATAATGATGACTTCCCAACAAAAATTGATTTTAGTTCAAATTTGTTTTGAGATATAGCTAATTTTGTTGTAACTTCATGTTTTCAACAAGTTCAAAGAAAATTACTCCATTAGTTATTAGTTAAAACTTGTAAATCATATGGTCAGTTAGATCATAGTAACAATTATTCTTAATATCAACAAAGATTGTGGTGGAGTGGTAAGTACTCCTTCATTTTTAAACATAGATCTCGGGTTCGAGTTTGGTGTATTGATTGTCTTTAGTAGGGAGCGTTTTACCCCTAATGTTAGACTTCCCGAAGTGAACTCGACTTTAATTAGGCCCCTATGCGGGTACCAGACGCCGGGTATGAAATCAAAAAATAATAATTATCCTTGATAACTTATGTCATATAAATGACACCAAATAACCACTCTAAAGTGTTGCTATTTAGGAATTAACTAATGCAGCCTGGATTTTGATTTTTCAGTTCAACTTTTCGGGACAAAATTATCATGAAATTATATTTTTTAGTTTAAAATTTCATGATAAAATAAATATTGGCTAATCCTTAAATAGCATCCCCTTCCCCATATATATCTCCCAAAAGGAATTTTGCTTCAAATTGAAAATGGGCCTTGAACCCGCACGCTTTACTTCAGTGGGAGTGATTCGTTCAAATGCGCTTATGGAGTTATGGTCCAGAGAGTACATTATATCGTGCATTATGGTGGTCCCTCTTTTCCTATTTAGTTAATGACTATCCTGTCATTTCTTTTTCTCTCTCAATACTTCTTGCACCAACTCCTAATTACTACAGTAATTACAAAAAGTTTTAACTATCACTTTAATCTTGTGCCCAGTTAAACCAAGACATTTTAAAAAGTTATAACGATTAAGAAACTATCTTTATTTTCATTTTCATTTTTGTTTTAAAATGTTAAGTTGCTTTAAAGGAAAAAGGCCCAAAATCTTTGGGCTTGGGCCGAAAGTTGGAGATGGCCAAAGGAGACTGGCTTCCACTCTAGCCGGATTGCACAATGATCTCATAAAACCGGAGGAAGTTTGTAAATACCTACTTTTGATCGTCAATGAAGTTATACACATACATAAAATATACTCACTCGGATATGAAAATTTTTCTCTCTTCAATGCAAATGAAGTTCTTATATCTTTCCAACGTCATTTCAATAAATCGGATCCTAAGCAGTTCTATCTCTTCAATACAATTGAATTTCTCTATTTTTCCAATACAAACTTCAATAAATCGGATCCTAAGCAGTTCTATCTCTTTGATATAACTTCAGAAATCAGATCTTAAGTTCTTTATCTTTCCAATGCAACTTCAGAAAAATCGAATCTTCAGTAATTTTATCTCTTGAATGCAACTTCAGATATCGAATCTTAAGTTCTGAAATATAAACTTGTTCTTCGAATTTCAACTATTCAACACACGATTCAACGGCCAAATCTACTCCAAATAAGCTTAAATTTCAAATATAATTGTGAGCACGTGATTTTTGCCGTGATAAAAAAAATCGAATAAAAATAGTTTCTTAATTAGTTGTTAGTCATTTTATGAATTATTAGATTTTCTTTAATTTCTCATATTTAATTTTTAATTAAACTAATTCATGAAAATACCCAAAAATATCATGCATTGCATTTAGGATTTATTTTTATAATTTTTAGGGTTAAGCTAGTAATGGTTGATTTCATAAAATTGAAAATCATAAAATAGTGCATCTTTATCTTGTCCTAGTTTTAATGTTTAATTCATAGAATCTAGCATTATGTTAATTTAGTTTAGTTTCACATTTTGGTAAATTAGGATCTTTAATTACTAGGTCTTTTGTTTTTCTAAAAAAAAAAAATTAATTAAAGAGATTGTTTTAAATAAAAAAAAAAAGGAATTAATTAGAGGTAAAACGGACTGGGCCAGTGTTTAAAAAGAAATCAAACTGGCCCAAATCAACTACCCTTATCGGACCAGCCCAACGCCCACCTCAGCAGCCCAATTCGTTTTAGGTTAAATAACCAAGTTAATGGGAACAACGGCTACGAACTAATCCTCCACCCACTATTTAATTGTTCTAAACTAAAACCTTACCCCCTTCTCAGTTCCGCCTCCCTCAACCAAACAACCCCCACGGAACCCTAGCCACCGCCGGCTTTTCAACCCAAAAATCCGGTGGTTTACCACCGGAATCACACCAAGTCCGACACAAAATCATCCCCAATAACCCCCTAACTCACCCCGTCACCTCTCCCACTTCAATCGAGTCTTTTATCCACCAAAAAACCCAAAAACCCGAGGAACTCATGTAAAAATCGGAACTTTGAAGAGTAAAATCAAGTTTTTGAACAAAAATAAGTTTTAACCGCGTGTTCTTGACAAGAACACACGGTTTAAACTCTATTTTTGTCACAAAATCACCAAGGTTAAGAAGATAGTTCAAGGTAATTAATCATTTCAGTTTCATTTCAATTTTTAGGGTATTTTCTAGGGTTCATCTTCTACCCTTTTCTTTTAATTAGTTCAATTTTCTGATTTTACAAAATAGCCATTTTTCGTTTTGTTAGGCTAGTCCATAAATTAGGCTAGTTTATTAACTGGCTATTATTTAAAAGAGATTTAGGAACAACTAGAAGGGGTAATTGTAAATAAAAATACTTAAAGGGGAAGGGGTAATTTTAAAAGAAAATCCCAACAGATTTCTGTTGGGATTTGGCTGGGAAATCTGTCAGAAATCGTGGGGGAGTGGGGGAAGATTCAATTGTAATGATTTTCTGCTTTTCTTTTAAATAAACAGAAAAATAAAATAGAGGGAGGGAGGGAGGTCTTGTCTCATATATAAAGATAGAGAGGAGTCAGTTTGAGGGGGAGAGCCTGAAAATTTATTAAAAAAAAAAGAGAGTGAAAAACAGGAGGTTATCTTACAAAGAGAGGAGTCGGAAGTCGGAAAATTTCAAAAGCAAAAAGAGACTAACATCAAAAGAAAAGGAAAACGGAGTCTAAGAAGGAAACTAAGACTTTTTCTCTGTTATTCTGACTGGTAAAGGGAGGTCGACTGGAATTAGCTGGATTGACTGTTGCTGCTACGTTTGAATTGCTGTTGCGTAGCCGAATTTGATTATAGCTTCATAGAGTTGTTGCTGTCTACTGGACTGCTTTTTATCCGTTAAAATCAATTGTCAACTACCTAGGTATGCTTGAATATTTTCGCGATTTAAATCAAGTTCTTACAAGTTCAGTTTCCTGTTTATGTCGTTTGAATCATTTGTTCATAGTTAATGACTGTTCTTGCCTCGTTTGATTGGTTGTGGCTATGAAGTTTATTTTCAAAATGTCGTCGCTGTTTTGTTTTGGCTGTTCGTTTCGACTGTCATTTAGCTCTTTGATTACTGAATAGCTACTATCCTACATGTTTATGTTGCGTTTTGCTTGGACTGTTCATTTGCAATTGGTAGTTGTTCAGAAATCCTTTGTGCTGAAGAATGTCTACTGCTGATCTCATTTTCTTCCTCGAACACTGACCTGGTAATGGTACTAGTAACGTTAATAATGCGATAAGGCTGTCCTAATGGTTATATTAGTTAAATTGATTTATTTTAAGTTTATTGGTCTAACAACAATAATCCTACTGCAAATTTGAGTTTGTAATCTGTGTTGTCGAATTGACTACGCTGGAAAAATAGTATGGATTGTGTAAAAGTCAAATTATAGTTGTATTTGTGGGTTTAATATCTATGCTTACAACTGGGCTGTATTGATCGGTTTATGATTGGTATAGAACTGGGTTATGAACGCCAACTTTGGGGGTATAATTACCTTTGTAAGCTCACTGTCTATGTTTGTAATTATGGCGATCAACCTATGTTAATAAGCAGAATTACAGATGTGTTTGTAATTTGTGGCTATACTCGTAATTGAGTTATGCTGTTCAATTTCTAATTAAAATGGCTGATCTGTTTAAGTTGGCATATTTGGTTGTATTGTAATTTGGATTTGGCATGTTCTATAGCAATTTGTGATCTCTTGATTGCAAAGTTACGTTCCTGTTTCTTTTACCTAGCTACTTTACAATGGGCCCCCCTCCCCTTAAATTGCTATATGTTTCAAAATAGTACAATCCCCTGCCATACGAAGAATTTTTCTTTTCAATTGTTGGTATCATTTCCAAAAGCAAAGGCTTCTTTAGCCATTCTTGTTAATTATAAATGGACAGTCTTTTGTTAATTATAAATGGACAGTCTTTTGTTATGATTTCTATATCCAGTTTCAGTCATGGTCAAGCCTTAACTTCTAATAGCCAATATTTAAATCTTTAAAATATCGAGGTGCGCCATACAATTAATAGCGACCATTAATGGCCCTCTTAAAAGTCAAACTAGTGAGCAAGCCTTTAACACTTCAAACTTAGGAAGTTTAATTTAACGCAATTAATTACATTGTCATTATGGGTACGGTTCCCGTGACATAGTGACAATGCTAACTTCGGGGGTGCCTTTTAGGTGACCCGATTTCAATAACTTCCGATAATAATTGATCTTGTAAAATTAATTTGAGGTGTGCCATACCAAATAAATTTACAAACATGTGGCCCTCACTAATTAAACACTTAGAAAACCGAGGCGTGCTGTTTAGCAAATTCCATGGCCCTCGACAAACTAAAAACGCGTAAGTTGTTTTAGGCGCGTTAGTCTATTAAGTTAATTTCCTAAATTCGGGTGCGCATTTATGTGACCCAAATCCAAAATCCCGATGTTTAATTAAAAAATGTTACAAATTACGGGTGCATTTATGTGATGTGATTTGTGGCATATTTTGATTGACATTGCAATTCCTGATAAACTTTAAAAGCGGAAAGTAAAATGAGGTAAAATGCACCATAGGTTAATAACAGGTATTAAAATCAGATAATAAGCCAATTATAGCAATTAAGCGACCGTGCTAGAACCACGGAATCCGAGGGTGCCTAACACCTTCCCTCGGGTTAACAGAATTCCTTACTTAGAATTTCTGGTTCGCAGACTTCAAAAGAAAGTCGAAATTTTCCTCGATCTGGGATAAAAATAAGTCGGTGACTTGGGACACCAATTAAATATTCCAAGTGGCGACTCTAAAAATTAAATAAATAATCCCAGTTCGAATAATGTCACTTTAATTGGAAAAATTCATTTTTATACATTTCCTTCCCGGGAATGTACGAAAAGAGGTGTGACAATAACTTTCAAATATCATATAAAATAAACCCCAATCATCAAATTGTCAAAACAACAACAAATCTAACAAAATTCATTTTGCAATTGAGAAGAAGAAGAAGAAGAAGAAATATAAGCACAACCTACAATGATATTCTGCAACTAAGAAGAAGAAGAAGAAAAAACCAAACGGCTTCTGAATACATGGGACATGAATACATAGCAAAAGAAAGTAACAACGAAGCTCCTAGATACATGGGATATGAATACATATATGAAGAAAACATCAATGAAAAAGAAAAAGAAGACAAAAGCATATCTAAAGTAACCCAAAAATGGGGTATTTTTAACCCGCGCCAGAAACTATTTGCCTTTGGTAGCCAAAAACCTATATAAATTCTGTATAATTTTTTGTATATAACATACAGAATATATATATATATATATATACAAAAAATATTTTTTTTCTACTATTCTGAGAGCGGCTATATAATGTCATTTTTCCTACAAAAATCGGGTATCAGTTAATTTTTTTTTTTAAAAGTGAGTACAAGTTAAATAGGGTGACCAAATAGCTCGCCCTGTGAAATTTTTACCATAAACCATACTCCCTTTTTTCCAGCTGGTTACCCTATTGCATTTTTAATCTACTTCTAAAAGAACATATAGTATTTTTTTAAGATAATAAATTAATTTTAAATTTTTTATTTTATATCTAATGATAAGCTTTATAGCCATATTAATATTATACAGTTTAAAATCGCAAGTTTAAAAAAATCTTATCTCACAAAAATGTTATGATTTTTAAGCTGCAAGTTTTAAACTTTTTTTTTATTTTTTATTGGCCGTTCTTAAACTCAATTCGTAGTCAAATAGGATGGAGAATTAAAGAAATGAAGTACATCATACTTTCTACTTGCAACAATATCCGCATAAAGGCAACTTTAAATATCATATCGCTTTTGTTACATGAACTTTTGTAAGTGCATGTTTTCTAACATTACATTTTTGTTTTGCTGATTGAGATTAAGTTGTATACATTGCTAATTTTACACTATCAAATGATATCTACAGATTAATCAATTTCTTGCAATGTGATAAAAATGCAGAACCTTATACTTGAATAAAGAAAATAATAATAAAAATTTTGGGAGAACAAGGATACATCTAATACACTTTCAAGAAGAATTAAATGTACATAGCTACGAATTACCTATCGCAATTTTATAAGAACTAAATAAAAGGAAGTCGACAAAAATATCTGTCACGAATTTCTTTTAATTCGGAACGAATGTGAAAATCCATAATTCTCTACCATGATTTTAAATCTATGATTATTCATGTATTCTGCAACATATTCTTCCCTTGCTAATCCTGAATTTTTTGGTTAATTATAGAAATAATCTGCTCTCATGCAACCAAGTGAAGCAATATCTTCTGATCCTGTGCATCACTTCGCGTGTCTCCTTTCAAACTGCATCCGAACTAATGATCTCAAGCTTGGGAGACTCATACACTCCCGACTGATCAAGACGGCATTAACCTTTAACACATTCCTCGCCAACCGTCTGATATACATGTACTCTAAATGCTGTTCCATAGAGCATGCGCAACAGGTCTTTAATGAACTGTCAGACAAGAACGCCCAATCTTGGAACACAATGCTGTCAGCTTACTCTGAAAAGGGTCTCTTCGAGAAAACCTTCCAGCTGCTTGATGTAATGCCTGATCCAAATGTTGTGAGCTATAACTCAATCATTTCAAGCTTAACTCATCACGGGTTCCCTAGAAAAGCTATGGGTTTTTTCAAAAGAATGCAAATTCGATGTGGGAATGAGTTCTTGATTGACGAGTTCACGGTCGTTGGCATGGTAAATACTTGTGCAGGTTTGGGTGCATTGAACTTGTTGCATGAATTGCATGGGTTAGCAACTGTTATTGGCGTGAGGTTTAATCTTGTGGTTTGTAATGCACTTATTGATGCTTATGGGAAATGTGGCAAACCCGAGTACTCTTATTCTATTTTCTGTCAAATGCGCGAGACTGATGTATTCTCGTGGACTTCGTTGTTGGTTGCTTATATACGTGCGTCTAGAATGGCAGATGCGTGCTCACTTTTTGATCATATGCCGATCAGAAATGTGGTGGCTTGGACTGCTTTGATCACAGGGTTTGCGCAAAATGGAGAAGGGGATAAGGCTTTGTGTACTTTCAAGGAAATGCTGGAAGAAGGTATTGTACCCCGTGCATCCACTTACGCTGGTATTCTAAGTGCTTGTGCAGACATACCTCTTGTAGGAAAAGGGAAGCAAGTTCATGGGCATATTTTTAGATGTACATGTTTAATTGATTTGCATAATGTGTTTGTAGTTAATGCTTTGGTTGACATGTATTGTAAATGTGGAGACGTAATATCTGCTATGAGATTGTTTGAGAGGTTAGATGGGAAGGATCGAGTTAGTTGGAACTCGATAATAAATGGATTTGCTCAAAATGGGAATGGAGTGATGTCTTTGTTCATGTTTGAGAAAATGATTGAAGCAGATACAACACCAAATCATGTAACTTTTCTTGGGGTTTTATCTGCCTGTAACCACTGTGGTTTATTATCTGAAGGATTCCAATATCTTCATTCAATGGAGAGGAAATACGGTATAGTACCCAAGTTAGATCACTATGCCATCTTGATTGATTTACTTGGACGGAAGAATATGCTTGGAGAAGTTGCGGATTTGATCAAGAGAGCTCCTTGGGGAAGAGACAATATTGGAATGTGGGGCGCACTTTTGGGTGCTTGCAGGGTACATGGGAACTTGAAACTTGCTAGAAGGGCAGCAGAAGATCTATTTGAGCTAGAACCTGATAATGCTGCCAGGTATATTATGTTATCCAACATCTATGCAGCAGCAGGAAGGTGGGATGATGCCCGCAGTCTGCGAAGGTACATGGATGATAGAGGATTGGTGAAAGAAGCAGCTTATAGTTGGATTGAGATAAACAATATCAGACATAAGTTTATCGCTAAAGACAAGTCCCACAGTCGGTTAGAAGAAATAAAAGAGTTGCTTCTTAAACTCGTAGATCCAATGAAGGATGCCGGATACATATTTCAAATTGAATGCTCATACTTTCTTGTAGCTGATGCATTATCTTGACATAATTGAAATAGGTTGTAACCATGTATAACAGTTTCTAATTTAACAATTAATATGACTCTGGTGGTTACCTGCTTTGCTGAAAATTTGGGAAAGGAAAAGTAAGGGAGAAATTTTGCTTTTCAAGATATTACTCCATCACTTACACTAAAGATAAGAAACATGATCATAAGAGGTGAGGCACTGTAATTCAATCCTAGCTGCTTGAAGCTTCAGAGATATTAATGTTACGAGCAGCAGATAGATCCATCATTAGCGTGCCGGTACTCACCTCTTTGGTGCACAGGTAATGTTTCAGTGCCTTGATTTAGTGCTTTTCATTTTGGTAAAAAAAATCTGAATGTTCTTTCACATGGACCTGTTAACTATCACAACCTATCATATTTTATGAACAACTGGCTTCATATTGTCCATCCGAAGATCCCATTCCCAGCATCCAAATGTTTCTTAAGGGAAAAATGGTATCGATGCCATTCCTACTTCTCCTCGATCATGAGCTAGTTAAAATTCTTAATGTTGTTAATTGCCTCAACGTATCTATATTATTAGAACTATATTATTTTTGACAACTAATTTTCTCTCAGTCGTTGCTATTGATGGCGGGTTACTGCATACGCATTCCTTGAGTTAAGTGCAAAACCAGTCTGCTCAAAGTTCACTGCAGCAATATTAAGAAGCTGGAATAGCCTAACAGGGCAAGTATAAATCATGGGCTAGAATATTCAGAAGGTACGACATGGCACAGAGACAGCTCTGAGGTAAACTACCATCTCTGTTTAAATTTTTACTATGGCAGTTTCTGAAGTTCTGGTTGATCCTGGTCCATCATGGCTCTAGCCTTTGCATTTAATTTTGAGAGGGAACATCCATTGTGTGGTTCACTTTTTTTATAACACTTAGAAGTAACTTACCTTCCACACGTGCAATTACCAAACTTCAACTCTTAAATACTCATCTTCAAAAGCAAAAATGACGGCTTGTTAGGTTCTCTTTAAGCGAGGCAAATTTGGTTCTTAGAGAATTGAGATGAGGATTCTGTAACAAGTAAGCGACGATTTGCTGAAGCTTGAGTAATTTAACAGTAGTTTACGTCTATTAACATTACCTTTAAGACTTGTAATTGCAGAAGTTCCATCACTTTTTAATATTCATTCTTCAAATGCAGAAAATATTGCCTGCTAGGTTCTCCTTAAAGTGAGAGAAAAAAGGTTCTTAGGGATTTGATATGAGGATCTTCTAATGCATAGGACCATTTGCTGAAGGTGAGTAATTTAATCATTGTTGAAGAATTGAGGCATCAAAAACCTATGTTATGTTCCCAGAAGCTGCCCTTGCTTACTGTTATATCCCCAGTCAAGCATCAATTGGAAGGGTAAAGAAACTAAATGTCTGCAATTCTTTAATGTTGCTCCTCTCCTCCATTGCTCTTCACCTCTTACAAATCTACAATGCCGATCTCTGAGAACTAGCAGTGGTTCATGGCATGTTTGTTCCATTTGAATGGTTTTTATCCATATCATCATTTATGATCCAAATGTGAACCTTTGGCCATTGACGCCGACCATTTAATCAATTTGTCTAGGAGACTTTGCTCTAATCATAGACTTTATTCTTGTTATTACTGTAATTCACTGTCATGTCATTTTTTGTTTTCACATCTTTGACACTTCAGATTGATAATGTGTAGCTTCAGTATTCATATCAGTGTTATCTTCACAAGACACTCCAATGGTTTAGGAATTTGGTTTCTTTTGATATATAAATCTTGTAGAAGCCTTTAAACTACCTATGTGGGACATGATATATCTCTAACATAACCCTGCTCTTGGGTTAAAGGTGTAGTCATGTTTTTTTTTCTTCTTTTTATTGATTTTTGTTGCTCACCTGCTTGATTCTAAGGAGCCAGGAGTGGCTCAGCAACCTGAAGGTAGACTTGAAGGAGAGAGAGTTAGCTTAATGAGTAAAAATGGGCTAGGAGTAGAGCAAGTGGCTCAATGTGCATAATTGAAAGAGAGAAGTCTAGAGCAATGGAGTAATTAAAAATTAAACTATGCTATTCCCTCCGTCCTAAAAGAACAATAAAATTTGGAGTACGTGGTTATTTTTCTTGTACTCTTCTTTTTCCTTAAATAGTTTGAGCGGTTTGTTCTAAAGAAAATGGAGTCTGTTTCTTTTCCTTATTTTCCTGTCCAAACAGGCAGATAACGAACTTGTCAATGGCCATATAGTATGAAAAATACGAATAACCTCTCCAGTTGATTTGAACCTAACTTTAACCTCTGTCATGACATTGACATACGCTTCCATTGCATGCCCATTTAATCAAACGTTAGGTGTCAAAGGACAATCACATGTGGGTAACTAATGTAGCTTTCAGTTTTAAATCCGACAGTCTGTCATCGCATCCGTCAGGCCTTCTGAGTTCTCCTATATAAGTATGTGATGAAAAGCCATCAAAATATTATTTGAGAATTCAGAAAAAGAAAAAGAATATCCAGAGTAGAAAAGCAAGCAGCAGTGGCGATGGCAGCTCAACCAGTAATCAAGGTCGTTGCGCTCTGCGGTTCCCTCCGTAAAGGCTCCTGCATTATGGTCTCCTCAGTGCTGGTACGCTCTTTTTTCCCCCTTTAATTTTGTTTCACCATATAGTTTTGGCGCTTACTGCTATTGCGATTGATAATTATTATTGGGCGTAGCAATGGAGATATGCAAGGATTCAATAAAGGGAATGGAGATTGAGTACGTGGACATATCGGCGCTGCCATTTCTGAACACTGATCTTGAGGTCAACGGAACTTATCCTGCTGTTGTGGAGGCTTTTCGTAAGAAAATTGAAGAAGCAGATTGTTACCTTTTTGCTTCTCTCGAGTACAATTATTCCGTCACTGGTATGCCCTTTTTTTTTTTTTTTTTTAAATTATGATAGAAAGGCCAAAAGTGTTTCTTTTGTGATGATACGTAAATGACTATCATTTCCTGTTCCTTGAGCAGGACCCTTGAAAAATGCAATTGATTGGGGAGGTCGACCTCCAAATGTTTGGGGTGATAAAGCAACAGCAGTCGTAAGTGCTGGAGGGGGCTTTGGCGGAGGACGATCACACTATCACCTTCGACATATAGGAATCTATATTGATCTTCATTTCGTTGACAAACCTGAATTTTTCCTGAATGGTTTGGCGTCACCTAAGTTTGACGATGAGGGTGTGCTAACAGATGAAGAATCCAAGCCGAGACTCAGAGAAGTTCTTTTGGCTTTAAAAGCATTGTCTTTGAGACTCAAAGGCAAGCTTAGTGAATAGAGTGAATCTCGTCCGTTTGATGTTCGTCCAATAAGGTCTGCGTACACACTATTCTCTCCAGACCCCACTTGTGTTAATTTACTGATTGTTGTTGTGTTTTTTTTTCTTTTTTGTACTAGTAGTCGTTGTTCAGTGATTTGTTATGTTAGCTGGGTTGAAATTGTATCAGAGTTTCACTATTATATAAAAATATATAATAAAATTGACGGGTTATGTTAGCAGAGTTGAAATTGTATGAGAGTTTCATTATTATATAAAATATATGATAAAAAAGAAGTAAAAACTATATTGAATCATCACCGTGATCAATGGTGATGCCAGGAATTTCCTCAAGGTCTTTCAAACTTGAAAGAAGTAAAAATGAATTCTCGACAAAGGATGTTTAATATATATTATGTATCTCTAAAACCTGATATTTTACCTATATACGCAGTGTAATTTTCCGATAAAGGGTGGTCAATTGACCACCCTTACCAAAGTGTAGCTTCACCCCGGACCGTGATAGAATAAATAAAAACAACAATAGAATAGCCATGATAATTTTTACATTTTGAAAAAATATTTCGCGATAACTTCAAACTCTATCTTATAATTGAACAGTAAAAATTTGGTGAACACCCAGTAAGCTTCGGCAATCGGCATTCTTCATGCCTTCGTATCTTAAGAAAAGACCTCCAACACTAACAGAACTTGAAGATAACAACAACGATAGAATAATGAAAGCAGCAGCCAAGACTTTTTATGTTTGGACAAAAACTGGCGGACGCTAACCTTTAGATTAGTTAAATATGGTTTCATTTGAAATTTGAGTATCATTTTTTAAAACTCCACTTTCTTTATTTTGCATTTTACTTTTTTGTATGTTTGTGGGAAACTATGAAGTTGTAGCATTGTAGTCCATAGCGGAGCCACGTTCGCCGAACTGAATCCTCCATTGCTCTTCAACTCCAACAAAATCTCTGAGAACTAGCAGTGGTTCATGACATGTTAATTCCATTTTAATGGTTTTTATCCGTATCATCAATTATGATCCGAACGTGAACCTGGGCCATTGACACCGACCATTTAATCGAATTGTCTAGGAGACTTTGCTCTAATAATAGACTTTATGCTAATTATTACTGTAATTCACTGTCATGTCAATTTTTGTTTTCACATCTTTGACACTTCAGATCGATAATGTGTAGCTTCAGTATTCATATTAGTGTTAGCTTCACAAGACACTGCAACGGTTTAGGCATTAGGTTTCTTTTGATATGGTAGCTTATGAAATTTTTTGAGTATTGAATGTTGGAACCAAATTACTTTAAAGACGAAAACCAACATCTTTTACCCAAGAAATATTATGTCAAATTATTGAGAATAAAAACTAGATGCGGAAACGTACCTGAATTTATGAGTGCCACAGAGGTCACTGGATCTTTCGGTCTACGGTCTTCCAAACCAAGACGTAAGTCGTTCTACTCTTTCCAGCAATGAAATGTTCGAACAAAAAAACCCTATGTCTGATTTGCGAATCATACCCTATTTATAGATGCACACAGCTTAGTATATCACTTTTAACTTGGGTCAACTTTTTAAAGATATCAACCAACATATAATTATTTTTAATACAAAATATATATGCAAAGTCCATAAACTCATACATTCAAGTCATACCCTAAAGAACAATTGGTGTAGTAGTTCACGACTATTATAAATCTTGTAGAAGCCTTTATACTACCTATGTTATATATCTCTAACATAACCGTGCTCTTGGGTTAAATTTGAGCATGTACTCATGTTTTTTTTTCTTTTTTTCTTTTTTCCTTCTTTTATTGATTTTTGTTGCTCGCCTGCTTGATTTTAAGGAGCCTGGAGTGGCTCAGCAAGCTGAAGGTTGACTTGGAGGAGAGAGAATTTAGCTCAATGCGCATAATTGAAAGAGAGAAGTCTAGAGCAATGGAGTAGGCAGAGACAATGCACAATTGGCTAGATGTGGAGAGGAAACAACAGCGAAAACGGACTTAAGGGAGAAGGAACGAGAGCTAAGAAAAGTTTGGCTATGACTTACAAACGAGAGAGTAAGTTTACCTAAGTTTAGCTCTGGAATATGGAAATATTTGAGCATGCACACACCAAAATTTAAGGCTATAGCCTATGGGTGGAGTAGGCCGTAACTATAATCAATCCATTTGGTAAACCTTTATACATCTTTGTGTGACGTTTTAATCTCTACACATCCTTTTTTCTCCAACTCATTCTAATATATCTTAAGTTACTCTGTAGCTCCTATTGGCTGGCTCAGAGATCATGCTTCCAATAAATCTTAAGTTACTCCAATAGTTTATACTACTACAAAGTACTAAGCATAAAAGCTCTCATGTTGCAAAAGCTGGGCCTATTTAGTCCTAAGGTAAATATAAACCCTAAAACAAACGGAAAAGGGAAATTATTGTATAATAGAACAGTAAAAAATGGTCATTACCACTAAGCGTCAGCAGTCTTTGTCCTTCTTATCTTTTGGAAAGATCTCCAACACTATGAGATTTTGAAAGCAACAACAACAATAGAGTAATGATCGCAGCCAGCAGCCATGACTCCTTTTTGTTTGGACAAAGAAGTACTGGTGGATGATAGACCCTTTAGATTAGTTTTCTTTTATAGAAAAACTTTAGGTTAGTTAAACATGGGGCTCTGTATTTGAAATTTGAGTATCACTTTAAAATAAAAATAAAAAGAACTATCTTTATTTTGTAATTTAGTTATCCGATGATGGATATATTGGAAATTAAGGATTAATCTATTAACACTTCTTTTTTCTTGTGAAGTTGACAGCTAACCAAAAGGATGTAATGATTCATGAGAAAGACGGACGAAAAAAGACAGGAAAATACATACGACGATTATATATATATGACGAGTACGTTTCAGTTTGAAATCCGAGGGTTCGTCATCGCATCCGTCAGGCCTTTTGAGTTCTCCTATATAAGTATGTGATGAAAAGCCATCAAAATATTATCTTAGAATTCAAAAAAAGAAAAAGAATATCCAGAGTGGAAAAGCAAGCAGCAACGGTAATGGCGGCTGAATCAGTAATCAAGGTCGCTGCACTCTGCGGTTCCCTCCGTAAAGGCTCCTGGAATCTTGGTCTCCTCAGTGGCGGTACACTCTTTTCTTTCTTTTCTTTTTGTAAATTTTTGTTTCACCATATATTTTTGGTGCTTACTCACATTGTGATTGATGATTGCATACGTAATTGGGCGTAGCGATGGAGATATGCAAGGATTCAGTAAAGGGAATGGAGATTGAGTACGTGGACATCTCGCTGTTACCGTTTGTGAACGAGGATCTTGAGGTCCACGGAACTTATCCTGCCGCTGTGGAGGCTTTTCGTAAGAAAATTGAAGAAGCAGATTGTTTCCTTTTTGCTTCTCCCGAGTACAATTACTCCGTCACAGGTATCCCACTTTTTTACCATGAAACTTAGTTACACTCAGGTGTTTACACTAATCAACGATATACACTTTTATTCTTTAATCTCTATTGGATGGTAAGTTTGGATTGGCATTTCTAACTTTTGCTTCAATTTGTGTGGGTAGGACCCTTGAAGAATGCAATTGATTGGGCATCTCGACCTCCAAATGTTTGGGGTGATAAAGCAGCAGCAATCGTGAGTGCTGGAGGGGGCTTTGGCGGAGGACGATCACACTATCACCTTCGTCATATAGGAATCTACATTGATCTTCATTTCATTAACAAACCTGAATTTTTCCTGAACGCGTTCGAGTCACCTCCAAGGTTTGACGATGAGGGCGTGCTGACAGATGAAGAATCCAAGCAGAGACTTAGAGAAGTTCTTTTGGCTTTACAAGCATTTTCTTTGAGACTCAAAGTAAAGCCTTAGTGAATAGATCGTGAATCTCATCCATTTCTTTCATCCAATATGGGATGATCGATGAAGATTGTTTCCAGCTCTCAGTTTCTTCTTCTTTTTGTATTGGTAGATTTGGAACATCTCTGCACTTGTTTGGTTATGTCAGCAGGGTTGAAATTGCATGATACTCTTTCATTATTATATGAAAGCATATGATATATTGAGTGAAAAGCTCTCCAAGATTATATCAGAATTATTTAAAAACAATAACATGACAACTATGCCTTAATATCAAACAAATTGTGGTCGACTATATTGAATAATCACCGTGACAGAATAACTAAAAACAACAAAAGAATAGCCATTATAATTTTTACATTTTGACAAATTTGTAAGAAATGGTGAACACCCACTAAGCTTAGGCACTCGTCATTCTTCATGCCTTCGTATCTTAAGAAAAGATTTCCAGCACTATATCAGAATTTGAAGATAACAACAACGATAGAATAATGAAAACAGCAGCCAAGACTTTTTATGTTTGGACAAAAACTGGCGGACGCTAACCTTTAGATTAGTTAAATATGGTCTTTTTCATTTGAAATTTGAGTATCATTTTTTAGAACTCCGTACTTTCTTTATTTTACATTTTAGTTTTTTTATTTTTTGTGGGAAACTATAAAGTTGTAGTATTGTAGTCCATAGCGGAGCCACTTTTGTCGAATATGAATCCCTCATCAGAAATTGTTCGGATATATTTTTTGTTGTATGCATTTACATTATTGAATACCTTTGACACAACTAAAGCTTTTTGTTTTCTAATTTCTCTCGTAAAATTCTTATTTCGACCACTAATTGTAGTTATCAAATATCTAATGCTTAATTTTCTGTTTATCATTTTTAATCTCAAAATCTTAAAATCTGGTGGAATTTCTTACAGCTTGTTTGGATGGTTGTTACCCATTGTATGATATTGTATTGTTATTCCAAAACAATGTTTGTTTTGGTTGTTTATTTAAAATTGATTGTACTGTATTGTTAAATCCATTGTTCCGGAACAACGAAAAGCTCCATTTTATGAAATAATTAATTTTGTGCGGTGAGATTATTTTCTATTTTTCTTTTCAACTACGCCTTAATTATTACTTTATAATTCTATTTTACCCTTTACCCTATTTTATATTTTACTCCACCCAATTACCGTACTTTTGTATTCCTTCTGCCGTCGTCCAAATTTTGGTTCGTAAACTTTGTTCTTTTTTCTGTTCGTTCATCAAGTTTTTGTTCACTTGATGGCTTCCTGCATTGGCTGTAAGAATTAAACTTTACAATTTGAATGATAATTATAGAGTATTCTAAATCGTAAAAATCATTCACTCACAACGAGTTTTAGCTTGAAAGAAGCCAAATTACGTCAATGATTATTGATACTTAGGGTTGGTTTATATATAACGGAACTTAGGAGCAGTTGGGTCCTTAAGAGACATGAAAACAGCAATTTACATATCGGTTTCCCTTCAAATATATTATATGCTCTCGTGCCTTTTAAAGAACAAATAGTGGTAGATAAATTTCAATATACTTTTGGTCAATCTATATATGTTCTTTGAACACCTTTTGCTAATTTTAGTTTACCATTTAATATTATTAGACCTCGCATGAGTTTAATTGCTTAATATATTTACAATACATAATTAGTGATAAATAAATTAGTAGAAAGAGGTTTTCTTCAAACATTTATATGAGTAATTCATGATAAATTTAATATTTAAAACTTATCAATTATAGTTATAGTACAGTAAGATATAATCGAACCAAACATTAATAATATTATTTAACAACAATAAATAATACTGTTTATCTAAATATTATAGTCACAAAACGATATAATACAATACAATATAATATAATATATTATCGAAATGTTAATTGATCCTGTTGTTAAGTTTCAAATTTGTCAGCTAAACAGATGATGTAATGATTCATAAGAAGACAGGAAACAGTAAACAGTAAAAATAAGTCAAAGCCGCCGAGTCAAGTCAACAGTGACGGTCCGATTTTTTTAAAAACATATGACGGTTCGCCGTCCTATTCGTCAGACCATCCGAGTTCCGCTGTACAAATTTATGAAAAGCCATCAAACATATATCTGAGAATTCAGAAGTAGAGAGAAAAAGACAAAGGAAAAAAATTATCGGGAGTGGAAATGCAAGCAGCAGCGGTAATGGCATCTCAACCAGTAATCAAAGTCGCTGGGCTCTGCGGTTCCCTCCGTAAAGGTTCCTACAATCGTGGTCTCCTCCTTGCCGGTAATACTTCTTTTTTTAAATTATTGTTTCACCATATCCTTTTGGTGCAATGGTGCTTGTAATTGTTACTCATATTGTGATTGATGTTTGATTGATGATTGTAATTGGGCGTAGCAATGGAGATATGCAAGGAGTCAATAAAGGGTATGGAGATTGAGTACGTGGATATATCCCCACTGCCGTTTCTGAACACTGATCTGGAGGTCAACGGCACTTATCCTGCCGCTGTGGAGGCTTTTCGTAAGAAAATTGAAGAAGCAGATTGTTTCCTTTTTGCTTCTCCCGAGTACAATTACTCCGTCACTGGTATTCCACTTTTCTTCCCCCTCCTAATTTTATCCCTTTTTTTCACTTTTTCTAACCGATGCTCCACTTAACTATTTTGAAGCTAATTTAGACTTTAAATGATTACTCTCTTTGAAAATCTTACTTTGTTACTCAAAATTTGGGCAAAAATCAGAGTAAGTTGCGAAGGTTCCTCGTATAAAAATTAGTTTGGTTCTAGGAATCAGAACATGAGTAGCTATTATTTAATCTTTATTGGATGGTAACTATGGATTGACATTTCTAATTTATGATTTGATTGTTTTGGAATCTGGATCTGATCAATTTAGTGCTATTTCGACTTCTATGCACGGAGAATCTGAAGACTTGTACACCAAGCATGACGATTTATGATGCTTATCTGGTGAGCGCAGAGCTTTGAATACTAGAAAGAAATAAAGGGAAAGAGGATTAAGAAAAAGTTGAAAGCTAGCAAAGTGACAATAATTGGTGTTTTAGATGGATGATTTGATTAGTGGTTTTGGTGTGAATTAGGACCCATGATCACTATTGCTAATTAAGTATGACAATTTATTCTGTGCAACTTTAGCTTTTATTGATGGAGTTTGAACTGGGAAGATGCTTCTTTTATAAAAAGTGATAGCAAATAAGCTGTACATGGTGAAAACTAAAGAAAAAGTTCCTGCTTAGCACAAAATGATAGTAAACATGAATATATATATTATCCAAGATATTTATCTCACACAGGCTATTTGTAGGATGATCTTCTTTAATAGATCAATAAGAGCAAATTAAGAACTTGATAGGAATACCTAATGAAATGTATTTGGTTGTAAAACAACTTATAAATAAATGTGGTTACAGCTGGAACTTAACGTGTAACATCCGTGGACATTTGAAATACTCCCAAAGAACTGTTCAAGTTAAGGTGCTTGAAAGATATCTTCACAGTTCATCTTTCAGGTTGATATGACGAATATTTGGTTTTTCTTCTCTTCTGTCCTTTTGTGGTTTAACTTTGTTCATTTCATTGGAAAAGTGAGTGTTAAATGTGTTGTACCATTGGGTTTTATAGTTTGAAAGCATCGATTAGACTCTGGACATGCAAGTAGCATATATTTTGCTTGATTAGTTTGTAGACTATCCTCGTACACATTAACAACAACAACAACAACAAAAACATACCTAGTATAGTCCCACAAGTGGGGTTCTATCCTCGTACACATTATAGACGCACAATGTTAATACAGCAGTGCAAATAGTTTGATCGATTTTGCTTCTTGTGGTGATATTCTTGGTACTAATGAACTATCATTTCCGGCTCCTTGGTTAGGACCCTTGAAAAATGCAATTGATTGGGCATCTCGGCCTCCAAATGTTTGGGCTGATAAAGCAGCAGCAATAGTGAGTGCTGGAGGTGGCTTTGGTGGAGGACGATCACAGTATCACCTTCGACAGATAGGAGTCTACCTTGATCTTCATTTCATTAACAAACCTGAATTTTTCCTGAACGCGTTCCAGCCACCATCGAAGTTTGATAGTGATGGTGTGCTGAAAGATGAAGAAACCAAGCAGAAACTTAAAGCAGTTCTGTTATCTTTAAAGGCATTTACCTTGAGACTCAAAGGCAAGTGTGAATAGCTTCTACCGGTGAATGTGATCCATTTATTCATCCAATATGGGATGGTGAAAATTAACCCCAGTCAATGTTTCGAGCTCTCACGGGGGGAAATTTTTCTTGTACTCGGTGATTTGAAACATCTTTTCAGTTGATTGGTTATGTGTTAGCACTTAGCAGGGATGAAATCATATGGAAGTTTCATGGAGATTGATGAATTATGGCTGGATAAATAAAATTTATGTCTATGAGTATTAGCTATTTTAAGTTGTTATCTGGCTTAATATTCACTCTCTAATTTACTTACGCTTAATTTTTTCGTTTAGCCCTGTAGTCTTTTTCAATTTTTTGGTAATTAGAATGACCTGTTATTTTGAAATGAGTGAGTGCAGTCATCACAAAATCAGGAGGGCTTCAATGCCATGCTTTTGCTCTATCCTAAGTTGGAAATATTTAGCGAAATCAAATATTAGTCGAATACCCTGTCCTGCCCATGCCATAGAGGTGGCAAATATCGATGGCCTATAGCAGATCTTTTCTTTCTTAAATAACATTTGCCAATCAAGAGAGGTCCCTGTACTTATAGTCTATAGATGCTCTATAATTTTGCATGTGGAAATTAAATTTACGCATCTTAAGGTAGGAGCTGCCATTTTGTTGGCATTGTGCTTTCCATGGATGAATTTGTTTGACGTTTGCTGGATCCAGAATGTGGAATATTTACTTCTTTTCTGTTCATCCAAGCTAGGGGTGTCAAATTGACGGGTTGGACTAATTTTGGGCGGGTCAAAATAGTCAGTTTTCGGATGGTAATTGAAAAATAACCAACGTTTGCAAAGTCATTGAAAAGTAGCCACTATTTTGGTGCAACACGAAAAGTTCCAGCATAATATACTGGAGATTGGTGCACCTGTATAGGAACTTCCAGCATATTATGCTGGAACTCCAACACACGGAATGTTCCAGGATAATATACTGGAGATTAGAGCACCAGTGTATGAACTTCCAGCATATTATGCTGGACCACTATATTATAATGGAACTCCAGTATGTTATGCTGGAATATTTTTCGGATTTTGAACAGTGTTTTTGTTCAGATTTATCTTTACATGAAAAGTGGCTAAATTCTGATTACCTTTTAAACTGTGGCTATTTTCAATTACTACTTGTAAATCTAGTTATTTTTGAATTTCACCCGTCAAAATAGGGTGAGTCAATAAATGAACGGTTCATTTGACTGGCCTTAAAGTACTTGGGCTGAGATGAGTTGGGTCAAATTGGGCTAAATAGCTCAACTCGCCCAATTCTTATTAAGCTTTAATTAATGTGTATTGCTTTCTTATGAATTGTATAATTATCAACTACGACTTTTTCTTTTGTTATGGTCATAATACCAAGCGAACCGAAAAAAATACTCCGAACCGATATTTTGCTTTTTATATTTTTTAAAAGTCTGGTGTTCGATTCGGCGTTCGATTTTGTTTTTCGATTAACCGAAAAACCGAAGTTTTATACTATAGATTCTGATGGCCTTCCCTTCACCTGTTTGTCTCTAGCCAAATTTGCTCACCCACAATCTAAATGTTGCATCCCAAAACACTATTTTCGAAAATTAAGTTTTATTTTCCCATTACAAATCACGGCCAATTCAATCCACCTTTTGATTTTTTATTCTTTTTTTTGCTTGTATCTTATGGAATTCTTTATAAAAATATGACTAAGAAAACTTATTTGTGTAACAAACTCATTTAAAGCATTCTAGAAGATAGAATGGGCGTATTAGAGAAAAAATAATTGGGAAGGGAGAAGAATAGGAAAGGATTGCAAGTAGTTTAAACTAAGATTAATTGTGCAAATTAAACACTATTCATTTTTAGTCGCGTAAGCTAATCTTTTCTTGCTTAGTCTTCTTTTAATATACCTTTGTTTTGGTTGAATCAATAGGTGTTAAAGTGTTTTTTAAAGCTTTTTCTTAACCATTGTTTGTAAGTGATTTGGCATAAAAGGCAGAAGCATCAGATTAATTGATATTCTATTGTTGATTCTATATATTATACTGTTGTTCATTGCTTGGTATAAGATCGCAGTCACCCAGTTATGGAATTTTTTTAAATCGCTGCTACTATTTGTATTGGGTAAAATGCTTTTTCATGAATTCGGGTCGGGTATAATCAAGTGCAAACGGGCCAGACCCAACTAAAGGAAGTCGTAACGGAAGCAGTACAAGGCCGAATTAATTCGATCCGAAAATAAGAGGTCGAGCTCGATAGCCGGAGCGACCGGGGGTAAGAATCGACGTAACCGACCGATACCAAGGGATCGAAGACCGGCTTCGAACCGCATTTCTCGCCAGGTACCGAATATTTCGCCAGGAGTAATTATCTCAACCGTCTTAGCCGTTACAGCGCGATTTGGGGAGATCCTATTCCGGATTTTAGGGGATTTACCTTGTAATCAGTTATTTACCTTGTTTAGGAGTCTGATTTTAGCCTATAAGAAGCATATTTCGTTCATACTAGGAACCATCTGATTTTCATCAAGAAAAGAAAACTCTCCCTCTTCAGCTACTTAATACAACTATTGTCTCCTCTACAAAGGATTTATATTCTCTTATATTGCTCATCATAATCTACGGTTTCATCACTTTTTCCTTACATTATAGTTATTTTCATCGCATTATTGTTCAATACCAATTTGGTTTACGAATCCTTAGTACTACGAACAAATCTAATTGTTATCCAAGTTTAAAGGTAAACAGTTTGGCGCCCACCATGGGGCTAAGGATATCAGTAAACTTTTGATACGTTTTTTTTCAAACACAATTTTACACTTGCTCTTTGCAGAAATTTCTGTTTTTCAGGTCACCAGGTAAAACATGGCACAATCACTTCCAAACAACAATGAACTCAGCAATCGAGTTGGAGATGATGTATACCCGAGCACGAAGGTCCAGTGGATGTCAATTCCCAAGTGGCATTTGACGCCAACCAGGCGCCAGGCTCTTCACACAGCGTTCGGGGTGAAAATCGTTCAGGAATTCAGGAAAATGGAGAGGAAGTAATTAGCCTCAGAACGATTTTTGAAATGCTGCAAAATCAACAGGCAGCGATAGCACAGTTACAATATCGAGTTCAGAACCAGGGAGGAGCGGGTAATGTCCCGCCACAGGCTGCGCACGAACAAGGTGAACCGGCCTCAACACAACCAAATGAGAGCAGGTCGGAGGCTAACTCCGGAATTATCAAAATGCTCGAAGAATTAACCAAACGAGTTGAGGATAACAACAAGAAGGTCGAAACATACAACTCAAGAGTCGACCAAATACCGGGTGCTCCTCCAGTTCTGAAAGGCTTAGATGCCAAAAAGTTCGTGTAGAAGCCGTTCCCATCTAGTGCTGCTCCGAAGCCGATCCCGAAGAAGTTTCGAATGCCCGATATCCCAAAATACAACGGGACTTCGGACCCAACGAGCACGTGACAGCATATACTTGTGCAATAAAAGGAAATGATCTCGAAGACGACGAGATCGAATCTGTCCTATTGAAGAAGTTCGGAGAAACCCTATCTAAAGGGGCGATGACGTGGTACCATAATTTGCCACCAAATTCTATCGATTCGTTTGCTATGTTGGCTGACACATTTGTAAAGGCTCATGCGGGGGCCATAAAAGTAGAAACGAGGAAATCGGATCTGTTCAAAGTCAGACAACGCGACAATGAGACACTTAGGGAATTCGTGTCTCGGTTCCAGATGGAGCAGATGGATCTGCCTCCGGTCACGGATGATTGGGCGGTACAGGCTTTTACTCAAGGGTTGAATACCAACAGTTCGGCGGCTTCAAGGCAGCTTAAACAAAGCTTAATCGAATATCCGGCAATCACCTGGGCGGATATTCACAACCGGTACCAGTCAAAAATCAGAATAGAAGACGATCATGTCGGAGCGGGTTCAAGTTCCTCTTACACTATCAAGAATTTCGACCGGTCTCAAAGGGGTAATCTTCGGGAACCGAGGTCAAATAGAGACAGACACTGACCGTATCCGGAAGACCGGCGAGCTATTTCGGCAGGACCCAAGTTCCCGAAACAAGAAAGTAAGTATGAGAAAAATAGAGGACCACTGCCGAAAACTGACCTCGATAAATATGGTGATCGACGGGATGTACCCCGGTTGTCCGAATACAACTTTAACGTCGATTCAGCAACTCTGGTATCGGCAATCGGACGTATCAAAGACACTAGGTGGCCCAGACCTTTGCAAACGGATCCTTCTAAAAGAGATCCGAACCTTGTGTGCAAATATCATGGCACACACGGTCACAGGAATGAAGATTGCAGACAGCTACGAGAAGAAGTAGCCCGATTGCTCGACAATGGGCACC
>MCJB01032633.1:76813-130954 GCA_002018475.1 Nicotiana obtusifolia | reverse complement strand
GTAAAGTGAGTACTTCCAACTCAGTGAGTAATAAAAGTAAATAAAAACTGAGAGTAAGAAACACATAATGCACAATAAAAACATCTTTTCAAAGATAACCAAGTGTAAAGTCGAGTAGAAAATCCTTTCCACGATTAAAACATGTACATCTTCCAAGCAAATATTGGGAAGAAACAGAAAACTCTTTTAAAACCGCCCCTCAGGCTCAATATCATTTAAATACATGCCTCTCGGGCTTAATATCATTTAAAACAGTAAAACCTTTTCAAAATCCGGTTACCAGTTGTCATTGTTACCAACTGTAACCTACAGTTGTCATTATTACCAACTGTATTTATTATCAAACTCCGGTTACCAGTTGTCATTGTTACCAACTGTAACCCACAGTTGTCATTGTTACCAACTGTGTTATCTTTGGTTACCGGTTGTCATTGTTACCAACCGTAACCTACAGTTGTCATTGTTACCAACTGCATTATCTACCCATCTCCGGTTATCAGTTGTCATTGTTACCAACTGTAACCTACAGTTGTCATTGTTACCAACTATATTATTTATCATTACCGGTTGTCATTGTTACCAACCGTGACCTACAGTTGTCATTGTTAACTGGGCCATTATGATGGGTATCCTGCGCTCACTGTGGGTGGTTCAGACTTCCGGAAGGGGCTTTAGCGGCCCAAGCGCTATACCATATCTCTCGTGGCGGCGTGCCACCCGATCCCATATACATCACATCCGTGGCGGCGTGCCACCCGATCCATTTCAAAATCATTTGAAAACGTCATTTAGTTTTCCAAAACAGAGTTCAATAATGATTCAAAACATTTCAAATATCCCTGAAGGGTTTACATCCATATAAATCTATCCTCGTGACGGCGTGTCACCCGATCCATCCATGTCTATGCAATGCAATGCTAGTCATGCTAGTCAACACTAGCCATGACCTGTGACGGCGTGTCACCCGATCCATATATAAGAATAAACATTTGAAAACAGCGTATGTGTTTCAAAAACCAAGTTGATGAAATGATTCATGCAACAACAATGGCGGTATGCCCAATAACACCCTTGTAGGGTCCACAAACTGGCGATATGCCAAACATCGTAATACAACATACAACAACAATCACCCTTTAAGGGTTAATATAATCGGCGCGAAGCCCAGATATGGCAATCAGCCCAATCACAATAATATCAATTGAGTTTCAGTCAAGAACTCAGTAAAAACTATCAACCGGGATGGACCGAGTCCCAATACCCATACATAACAACCCATGCTCATCACCGAGCATGTATCTCACCTCAATACAACACTATGAGGTGCAATCCGGGGTTTCGAACCCTCAGGACGTTATTTACAAGTATTACTCACCTTAAACCGGCTAAATCCTTAGCCCACGACGCCTTTGCCCTTCAAATTGGCCTTCACGTACGTCGAATCTATCAAAATTCATAACAAATACATCATAATATGTTGAGGGAACAAAGCCCAAGCAAAAAACAATCAAAAATACCAAGAAATCCCGAAATTAGCAAAACCCGAGCCCCGGGTCCACATCTCGAAATTCAGAAATTCTTACATCAACGGGTTCCTTGTCTCCCCACGAGTTCACCCATACAAAAATTATCAAATTCCGACATCGGATTGACTTTCAAATCTTAATTTTCGTTCTTGGAAGATTTGGAAGAAAAAATCTGATTTTTCTTCCATAGATTCATGGATTCATGATGTAAATGAGTATGGAATCATGATCTATGAAGGATTTGTGATAAGGAACACTTACCCCGATGTTTTCCTTGAAAATCGCTTCGAAAATCGCTTCAATCCGACCTCCCTAGCTCAAGATATGTTAAAATGAGCAAAATCCCATTTTATAGACCCCTCTCTGCCTCCAGCGCCACGGGGGGCGCCTGGCGCTGCCCACGGCGCTGCGTCCAGTGGCCTCCGCGACCTTCACTGCCTCGGGCGCTCTGGACGGCGCCGGGCGCTGTCCAGTGCGCTGGAATTTTCCCCTGACATAAAACAGGCATAACTTCTTCATACGATGTCCGAATTGGACGATTCTTTTTGCTATGGCTCTGAAATTTCGATACGGATCTAATACTTCAAACAAAACTGAATTCGGAGTTCATTTACTAATTCAAATTTCAATTACACCAGAAGCGCAACGTTTGTCGCTTCATGAAGCGACAAACTAAGTCCCGTTTATGATCTAAAATTCACCTGAGACCTTCGGGACTTCATCCGAACATGCACACATGTTCTATAACCTCATTCAAACTTGTTCCAATTATTGGAACACTAAAACGAACATCGATTTATTAGATTCGCATTGAAACCAATCCTATAAACTTCAAGGATCCTCAATTCGATCCTTCGATCCGAACCCGACCAAACGGTGTCCGAATGGTCTAAAAATTTGCACGCAAGTCCAAAATTACATAACAAACCTACAGCAACTTTCGGAATTTCATTCCGACTTCCGGATCAAAATTCGACCTTTCAACCGGTATTCCGAACTTCCTCGATTCAATTCTCACGCTGTACGAGGTCTATTAAATTTATTACGATCACTCGTCTAAGTCATATATACTATCTCGAAGCTAGTCGAGTCGTCGGAATTCAAATCCGAGCCTTCTAACTCAAAAGTCAATTTCGGGTTGACTTTTGTGACTTAGACGTTCGCAAACGAGACCATGTGTCTCATTTCTTTCCAATTTTCTTCGAGTACATTTTCTCAACTTAATTTCAATTAATATAATTAAAGAAATAAATTGGGGCGTAAAATGAGTCATTACATTCTCCCCCTCTTAAACAAACGTTCGTCCTCGAACGAGCTAAGGAACATTCCGACAACACCCACTCAATTGAAGATCATTTCTTTTATCCACATTTTAAAATTTCAAGACAAATTTATCACAGTCCAATTAATTCGACACAACATGCTAGTCTCAACCGGCTGTAGCAACTCGTGCTTACACGCCCATCATATGTATGCCCATAACCACGTCTCTGGTCATAATAGTTGTTCATACTTAATTGCAGCAGCATCAATTAACTTCATTTTAATCGAAACCTCGTTTCAAATTTTCACAACACTGCCAACAATTCGCGAGGCATGAAGACCTCATAGTAATTTACTCGAATCTACGAGTCACATTTAACGCCACCCGGGCACTCACCTTGTAGGTTAAAACTCAATAATTACAGCACGAATATAGCTAAGTGTGCACAAAATACATAGAAGAATTATCAAATAAGTCTAACAGGCATGGCTCCCCATAGGTACTATAGTACAAATTTAATTCCACATAGGGAGAATTTAAAACACATAGTTTTTCATCACAAGGATCTCGCCCTTATATAACTTCCACCGCGGCTTATAGCCCGGTTTGAACTTTTCATAACATAATAAAATGCGAGGCAAAGGATATTTGTTCTTGATCATTGCCTTATTCAACTGCCTATAATCGATGCACATTCTCATCGTGCCATCCTTCTTTTTCACAAATAGAACCGGTGCACTCCAAGGCGACACACTAGGGCGAATGAACCCTTTATCTAGGGGTTCCTGAAGTTGCTCCTTTAATTCTTTCAACTCTGCTGGTGCCATACGATACGGTGGAATAGAGATGGTCTGAGTGCCCGGCACCAGGTCAATACCGAAATCAATATCCCTGTCCGGTGGCATGCCCGACAGGTCTACAGGAAATAAATCGGGAAAATCCCGCACAACTGGAACAGAATCGATGCTTGGAGTCTCAGCTCCAACATCCCTTACGAACGCTAGGTATGCAAGGCAACCCTTCCCAACCGTACGTTGGGCTTTCAAGTATGATATCACCCTACTGGGAATATAATCAGTCACGCCGCGCCACTCAATCCGCGGCACACCCGGCATAGTCAAAGTAACTGTCTTAACATGACAGTCTAAAATAGCACGACATGGAGATAGCCAATCCATGCCCAAAATAAAATCAAAATCTACCATGCTTAGTAGCAATAGGTCCACTCGGGNATACAAGTAGTACCATCCCGACTACAGCCCTCAGATCGGGGTGTCACAAAGTCATGAGCCACTAGAGAAGGCCTATTGATAACATAACTATTACAATATCTTAAGTACAAATGTTTGAGGGAAGCAAAATCAACAAAAGAAAAGAGTTACGAGGCTACGGACGCCAGCAGCTACCTCGTAATCTCTAAAGCTCCGGTCCAGTAGTAGTAATCAGTACCTCTGAGTGGGATCGCTAACGCCTGAATCTGCACACAAGGTGCAGGGAGTAAAGTGAGTACTTCCAACTCAGTGAGTAATAAAAGTAAATAAGAACTGAAGATAAGAAACACTAAATCATTAAACAATCCACGACGAAGCAGTAATACAATTTACATTCCACATCAGTACGTGAAGTAAGCAGAACCATCACAACACCAAAAATGCAATGCAATGCAATGCAATGCTATGTCATGCAATGCAATGCAATGCTAGTCATGCTAGTCAATGCTAGTCATGACCTGTGGGGAACGTGCCACCCGTTCCTCTGGGTAACCGCGCTCGGTGGGTGGTTCCGGCGCAATATATATATCGTGACGGCGTGTCACCGGATCCATGCATGTCTATGCCTCGTGACGGCGTGTCACCCGATCCATGCAATCTAATCCTCGTGACGGCGTGTCACCCGATCCATGCATGTCTATGCCCCGTGGCGGCGTGCCACCCGATCCATTTTAAAACATTTAAATCATTTGGAAACAGTGTATGTGTTTCAAACCAAGTTGATGAAATGATCTCATGCTACAACAATAGCGGTATGCCCAATAACACCCTTGTAGGGTCCACACAACTGGCGATATGCCCAACATTGTAATACAACATACAACAACAATCACCATTGAAGGGTTCATATGACCGGCGCGAAGCCCAAACATGGCAATTAGCCCACTCACAAAGATATCAATTGAGTTTTAGTCAAGAACACAGTAAAAATTATCAACCGGGATGGACCAAGTCCCAATCCCCATACATAAACAAGACCATGCTCATCACCGAGCATGTACCTCACCTCATTACAGTATTAAGAGGTGCCATCCGGGGTTTCGAACCCTCAGGACATCATTTACAAGTATTACTCACCTCGAATTCGGCTAAATCCTTAGCCCGCGACGCTCTTGCCCTTTGTATTGGCCTTCTCGTGCGTCGAATCTATTCAATTTCACAATTATTATGTCAAATTAAGTTATGGGGTCAACACCCAAGCAAAAATAACCAGAATTTCTATGAAATTCCCAATTCAGCAAAATTCGGGCCCCGGACCCACTTCTCGAAATTCAGAAATTATTATTAAAACATGTTCCTTATCTCTTTACGAGTTTACCCATATAAGATTCATTGGATTCCAACTCCGAATCGAATTACATCCTCAATTTCCCGTTATCAGAAATTGAGAAGAACCCTAGGTTCTTCTTCTTCACAAATTCGTGAATTTATCATGAGATTAAACATGAAAATCTCAATCTATGAGGGGTTTTAGGACATAGAAAACTTACCCGATGATTTTATTGTGATTCCCTCTCTCTTTTCCTCAACTTCACTTTCAATCTTCTTCTTAAATGGCCCCAAACGTTTTCAGCTAGTGCAACCCCCATTTTCTTGCAAGATTAATCACGAAATCTTGATTGCATGTGTTGTTTGGGGTTGATTTCTAATGATTCTTTGTGTTGGCAAGGGTTTTAGTTCATGGGTACAGAGAGTGTTATGTTTCTGCTATGCCCAAATGAACCCTAGCTTTCCTTTTATAATAGTCGAAAAATTGGGCCAAAAATGCTGAAGAACAGCAAATTCGCGACCCCTCAGTGAAATTTAGCGGACAGCGAATCCATCGCGAAGTCAGCAAAAAGGAAACCCAAGTTTCTGCCCGTGTTCGCGACCTCCAGGTCAAATTCGCGGTTCGCATAGCTGTTTCGCGGTCAGATTCGCGATTCGCGAATCTGACATTTCGGCAGACTTCTTCCTCGTTACGAAAATAGGCATAACTTTCTCGTACGGAGTCTGATTTGGAAGATTCTTTTTGCTACGGCTCCGAAATTTCGGTACGAATCTAATGATTCAAACAAAACTGAATTTGGAGATCATTTACTAATTCTAATTTCAATTACACCAGAAGCGCAACGTTTGTCGATTCATGAAGCGACAAACTAAGTCCCGTTAATGATCCAAAATTCACCCGAGACCCTCGAAACTTCATCCGAACATGAAAACATGTTCTATAACCTCATTAAAACTTGTTCCAATCATTGGAACACTAAAACGAACATCGATTTATTAGATTCGCATTGAAACCAATCCTATGAACTTCAAGGATCCTCAATTCGATCCTTCGATTCGAACCCGACCAAAGTTCCGGATCAAATTTCATTCTGAGTTCCGGATCAAAATTCGACCTATCAATCGGAAATCCGAATTTCCTCGATTCAAATCTAGTGTTGTTCGAGGTCTATCAAATATTTTCCGGTCACTTGTCTATGTCATATATTCTCTCCCGAAGCTAGTCGAGTCGTCGGATTTCAAATCCGAGCCTTCTAACTCAAAAGTCAATTCCATGGTTGACTTTAGCGACTTAGACTTTCTTAAATGAGACCATTTGTCTCATATTCTTTCAATCACTTCGAGTACATTTAACTCGACTTAATTTCACACAATATAAATAATGAAATAGCTCGGGGAAATAAAGTGAGTCATCACAATAGTAGTGTATTTCATATACTAAGTGTATTGCGTCTACTAAGTGTATTGTTGGGTGTATAATTATACATTACATCCTATATATATCAAGTTATATATATATAAACACTTAGTATATGCAATACATTTAGTGTGTATATATATACTAAGTGTATTGTAAGATACACTTAGTATGTGCATACACTTAGTATACCTATACATATATAACTTGATATATAGTACGCTATAATATATATAGAGTATAGTGTATATTGCATAATACACTATACAATACACTTAGTATAGGAAATACACTTAGTATATATACTACACTTAGTATTCATGCTTATACATGTATTCATGTTCTTATATATGTATTCATGTTCTTATATATGTATAGTTATATATATATATATATATAATGTATTGTATATATATAAATAAAACTGCATAATATATTTATATAAATAAATATATATAACTATATATATATATATATATATATATATTATACACTATACTATATTATATTGTATAGTATATTATATATCAATATATATATATATATATATATATATATCAAGGTATTATATTTTAGTAATATATTTATACACTTTGGTAAAATATTAACAAGAAAGCGACCAACTTTGGTCGCCAGTATATATACCTTTCTATTAGCGACCAAAGTTGGTCCCCAAATGAAAATCTGATTTATTTTAATTTTCCAGTAAGCGACCAAACTTTGGTCGCTTATGGCACCATAAAATTTCATCCGAGAAGCGACCAAAGTTGGTCGCCAAAATTAAATTCTGATTTAATTTAATATTCATGGAAGCGACCAACTTTGGTCTCTTATGTCACCATAAAATTCCTTCCAGTAGGCGACCAAAGTTGGTCGCAAATTTAAATTCTGATTTAATTTAATATTCAAAAGGGGCGACCAACATTGGTTGCTTATGTCCCCAGAAAATTTCCCTTCCTTGAGCGACCAACTTTGGTCGCCAATATTAAACGTGGGTCCAGTTGAGCGACCAAAGTTGGTCGCCATATTTGAATTTTCTTTGACCAGATTTATTTGACCAGCCCGGTCAAAATGTTGAACAATTTAGCGACCAATGGGCGACCTACTTTGGTCGCTAGTTTATTTAAGTTTTTTTTTCATTTTTTTGTCTATTTTGGCGACCAAAGTTGGTCGCTTTTTGTGGCAGACCAACTTTGGTCGCTAATATTTGGTCTGTATATCCCTGATTTCTAGTAGTGGGCGGTGACTCAGAGACTACGAGGTAGCTGTTGGCGTCCGCAGCCCCGTATCTCCCTTATCTTATGGTTTCTATGTTCTTGCCAGATATTGTATTTAGTAGACTTGTATCAGGATCCATAGTTGCTCATGACTTGTGACATCCCGGTTTGGGCTGTGTTGGGATGGTTTCTATTATGATTAGCTATATTTCTACGAATTACTGCTATTAAATCATGCTTATATTGTTTTCATGTTAATTAACTGCTTAAAAGAGATTTTGGTTAAATTGGCTGGCCTTGTCTTCACTAGAGGCAGCCATCACGACCGAGTTCGGAGTTAGAGTCGTGACAGCTTCTCTAACGGGTGAAAGTGATGGGTAATGACTGACGGTTATTCCTGTCTCGACTTCAATATCGTAATTCTGAAACGATTCGATTGTCGAAAATTGGATCTCTTCACACTCGGAGAATATATGATGCTGGATCGGAATTTGGTGAACCAACTAATCGATCGTGTAGTTGTAGTATTGGGGTTCCCTCCGTTGCCTAAGTTATACCTTTGAAATACCCTCTACTCCCCCAAATCTTCGATCTACGCCATGCCAACTCCCCTTACAGGTTATCTGAATGGACAAAAGATCACATGTTCTTCTATTATATATAAAATGATGACATAATTCAACATATTGTTAGAACAGTTAAAAGATTATTGTTTGAAGTTTAATTTGACTCACTTAAAAAAAATTATTATTATTTGACTTAAGAGAAAAATCAATCTTGCACGTTAAAAGTCATATCTAGAAAAATAAAAATGCCCATGAGATGGTCACTCAATTCATCATATCATGATTTAATTTTACCTAAAGTCTAACGGTTTCATTTAAATTTAGAGAAAATAAAATTACAAACTTTAAAATGTCAGTCTTTTTGTGAAGAGATTTTTATTGAAACTCTGAAGACTAAATGTCAAATATAAAAGAAAATAATTGAAGAAAAAATGCAATGGTCCGCTCGTGCTGGCGCCTAACGGTCTAGTTCAGAGGCGGAGCCAAGATTTACCTTATGGATTTTGAATTTTGGGATCACGATTTCAAGTGTTAATGACTGGCTTCTAAATTTAATATTTATATATATTTTATGAATTCAAAACACTAAATATATTGTATGAGCAAAAATTATTGGATTCAATCGAACCGTAAATCGGCTTGTGTCTCCGCCACCTGGTCTAATCTCATTGTGAATCATGCGATTTTAGACTCAAATTTCAAAAAAGCAAAACGTTAGGTAAATTTGTATTATTTGTCTAATTTTGTTAAGCAGATAGTCGATAAATATAGTGGTTGGAAATAATAGAGGAAGTACTGATAAAATAGTAAAGATAAACGCAAACTAACGAAGACACCTCTATCAATGAAAAAATGGTCCCGTGCTAGCATGGGTATAAAACAAATGAGTTAAGTGTTGAGTGACGTGGAATGCGGCTTATACATAGAGCCATTTTGGTGTGGCCAATGGGGTACGTGGTCAAGCTAAAAAGCCAAAAAGGTCTAGGCAATTTTCTTCTGTGGTACACGTATATGTAAGGATACAAAAACATATCTATAAATCTCCAGTCTTTAGTTGGCTCTCTCTCTATATATATTGCTTGTTCTCTCAGCATATGCAAAGAGAGTAATAGCATTAGCAAGATTCTGACGTTTCTTTCTATAACATAAAGGGAACAGTGTAATAAGAGAGGGGCAAAACACCAAAAATATGGAGAGGGAGAGTGATGTTGTAAAGGTATCAAAATTCAAGAGGATTTGTGTGTTTTGTGGGAGTAGTCAAGGAAAGAAGAGTAGCTATCAAGATGCTGCCATTGAGCTTGGCAATGAATTGGTATAGAAAAATGGCCCCCTTTTTCTTTTTCTGTTTCTTGATTTTAGCTTTAACCCTTTTGCTTTTATCTCATTCTGGTTTCTGCATAAAGACGGTTTCTTTTTTGGGTCCTTGTGTTTCCATGATAATGGGGTTTTACTTTGAAGCAAATGACAAATTTTGAGAATGCATTTTAGGTTGATTGTTCCCCTTTTGCTCAATTTTCTCTAATTTTTCTGCAATATGCTGTTCTTTAGCAGAGGACTTACATGCAGTGCTTGTATTTCTCTAAAATACAGCGCATTTCTGTTTCTTTTGTGTGTGTGTCTGTGTTGACAACCACTCATGTCAAGTTTCATTCTTTTCTGCAAATTGCTTTGAGTTGTGTGTGCGTGTGTGTGTTTTAGCATACCACTCATGTCAAGATTCATTCTTTTCTGCAAGTTGCTTTGAGTTTAGCACATGGGAAATAACAAGGTTTTCAGCTTCTTGTGCTAGACTTTTAAAAAATCTGTACTTCCTGTTACTTTCATCTACAAGGTTTTTTGATCTCATTCTCCTATTTCTTTGGGGCCCCTTTTCTCTCTTATTCTCTGAATTGTACAATCTTTGCATTTATGCCCTCCTATCTTCTTCATAACATATAAAAGCAAATGAAACAGATGCATTAAAAAGTACATTTGTTTTATTAACAATGGTATAATCCATTTTTACCCTTTTCATAATCATTAAACAATGTGATTATGCTTTTAGACTTTAAGGGAATTAGTTTAAACTTTAATTTGTCAATCCTTTACTTTTTAAATCTTGATTTTGTCTAATGGAAGGTCTCAAGGAATATTGATTTGGTATACGGAGGAGGCAGCATAGGCCTAATGGGTTTGGTTTCACAAGCAGTTCATGATGGCGGTCGTCATGTTATTGGGTGAGAACAAGTTATTTTCTATGCTAATAATATCTTAGTTGTCCCTCAAAACTCTAATATCAGAGTCAAAAGATTATATTTAATAGAGTTCTATCACTTGCTATCATGATAATTGAACAACAAGGGTTGTGGTAGAATGGTAACTACTCCTTTATCTTTACCAAAGGTCTCGGGTTCGAGCTCGGAATATGAAATCGTCTTTGTTAAGAAGCGCTTTACCCCAATGTGGGACTTTGCGAATCCAAGTTTAATCGGCCCAACGAGAGATCGGTTGGGAAACCAAAAAAAATGGAGGTCTCTTGTGTTAATTAGTGGTATAGTTGGTTTCTTTAATTTGTTTTAAATTAATTTTTGTCATGTTATTGTCTGCCTGCAGAGTCATTCCCAAGACACTCATGCCTAGAGAGGTATATACGTTTGCTATGATCAAGAAAATTAATGTTTTCATATCAATATTTATTCCATTTTGTTTAAGAGCTGATAGTTTGAGTTTATTTCTTTCAGATATAGCAAAAGACAGTATTTACAAAGTTCTATGATGTGTTCTTTTCTTAATTGTTTGGGTACTGAAGACACTGTTTGTGTTTTCTTGTCTTTGATTGCCTTATCCATATACAATAGTACTTTGACATCTGGCTTTTCATTAGTATTATGTATTTTTAGGTACTAAATGGTTTTCCTGACTTTTCCTTCTTTATACAAAGCTTTATTCACTCTGTTTCAGAGAGCATTATCAGCTCTTTGTGTTTTCTTCCTTGGCTGTTTCTGCAACTGATATGTATGTATATATCTTGAACTGGTGGTGTATTAAGGCTAAGCCTACTTTCTTCTGCAACAACTGACTCTAAAGACTTTTTTGGGATTAAGTTTTTTTTTTTTTTTTTTTTCTGAAATACTCATCATTGCTTTACTGCACAAAATTCACTACATTACAAGCAAAACTTCTCTCTTTCATTTTTTATCTTTATTTCTACCAAAATATCTGATTTTTGAAAAAAAAGAAGGGCTTTTTTTAATGTATGGTACTGACTTTTTTCATAGTTAACTGGTGAAACAGTAGGAGAAGTGAAGGCAGTTGCAGATATGCATCAAAGGAAAGCAGAAATGGCTAAGCATTCTGATGCTTTTATTGCCTTACCAGGTTGGTATAAGGTCTCTAGTCAAAGTCGAAGTTTTGCACGCAAATGATAAAAGAAATTCAGTGCTTTAATATTTGCTATTTTGGGCAATAGATTTCATTATATGCCTCCTATTTTTTTTATTGTTCTGATAGTCATCTTTTTGGCTTAGTATTCCTCTTCTGTCCTCGTTAGAGAAACTATGTATAAGTTCCTTTAAAGGACAACAATAATAGAATTTTGCAGGATTTGCATAGCATTCTTACTCCTTGATACAAGTCCCAAAACAAGGGATTGCCATAAAGAATTAATTATGCTAAAAATTGTTCATATCGAGTCGAAAATATTAAAAGGACAGCATGGCGCATAAGGCATCTCGCGTTCATGCAAGGTCCGGAAAAGGACCGCTACGAAAGGTGAGTGATGTAGACAAACTAACCTAGTTGAAAATATGCTTAAAGATATTTATCTGCACAAAATTTGCACCCATGTTACAAAAGAGTGGTACCTAATTATGGAGTATTAATAGTCGTTTAGCGAGAAAGAAAAAGAAGAAAAGGAAAGGATGTGAGGGGTTAATAGTTATGTTGCTCGGATCCTTCAAAATGTTGCTGCAATCGTGTCAAATCATTCAAAATATATTATTTTTAGAGGATCCGATCCAACACAACTAGTAGTATTTTAGAGGATCTGAGCAACACATGTTAGTGGTTTCTTTTGTTGTGAAGCTTAAATACTCTATGGTCCTTGAAGTTCTCACAATTTCCCACTGTCATAATTAAGGAGCAACAGTTCAAACCATAATTGTTGACCTATCAACATCTTGCCCTGAAAGTGGAGTTATTCACTGTGATAGAACCTACTCCTGTGATTTATTCTTTTCCTTTAATGTGCTATAGTAACTTGGGATGATAGAAAAAGGAAAAAAAAAAAACTGCCACACTTTCACTAAATTGGTAATACCAACTGGCTGCTAGACATAACAATGAATCATGCTCACTCCACTTAAGGATCCCAGTTCTCTACAATTCAAACTGCTCATATTATTCCTTTTGGTTGCATCTTAACTATATGGTCACAAAACTTCCAAAAACAACAAACCCAGTGGGATCCCACAAGTAGGTTTGGGGAGGGTAGTGTGTACGCAGACTTTACCCCTACTCTGGAAAGGTAGAGAGAGAGTTTCCGATACACTCTCGGCTCACAGATAAAACAAAGCAGTAGCAACAAGCAATAACAATAGCAAGATACTGAGAAAATCGAAGAGAACGATAGTGAGAGAATAATAGATAGCCAGAAAATAGATGGAAGGAAGCAGTAGCAATAAATAAAACTATTGCAAACAGAAAAAGAAAAATACTATTATTGAATTAAACACCTTGTCTACACATTTTAGCAGAGGATTATTGTATTTATGAGATTCATGCACTGTATCATTCTTCTGTTGTTCTTGATTTATGTTTCCAGTTTCCCACTTTGCTTTTAGCATTTGACTAATTTGATCAACCTAAGTAGGACATTATCAATCACTAATCATTAATTTCTGAGTAGCTAAGCACAATATTAGATGGTTTTACAAGAAGCATTAACGGTATTATCTCCTTCACATTTCAGGTGGTTATGGAACTCTTGAGGAGCTACTTGAAGTGATAACCTGGGCACAACTTGGCATCCACGATAAGCCGGTATAAGCTTTAATTGTTATTATAACGTTAAGATCATCAGTTTTTAATTTCAACATTCACAATTGAGAACCCCAAAAAACATACGTTTTGCAGGTAGGATTGCTGAATGTGGATGGATATTACAATTCATTATTGTCATTTATTGACAAAGCTGTTGAGGAAGGTTTCATCTGTCCAAATGCCCGCCACATCATTGTATCAGCACCAACACCAAAAGAGCTAGTCAAGAAATTGGAGGTAAAACTCTTAGAAGAAGCAAATGCAATGTTTTGATCAAGAAACTAACTTCCTCCCTTTACCTGCTTAGAAACCTTTTAAACCGTAAACGAACTAAATAGACTTCAAAAGCTACATGAGAAGAGCTGTAAAAAGACAAGAAAAATCATCTTTTCGTCATATATATTTGCTTGACCTGCAGCCTGTAAAGAACACTGATCCCTTCTGGTAAAAGGGAATAATGATAATCCTTGCCATATTAATCTAGACGCAATCATCGTTTAACAATATTTGTCTTGTAAAGTCATTCTTATTCTTCGTTAATGTACTGTTTAAACTGGAAATCCATATTTAGAGGTACATATTTTCTTTACGATTGCAGGAATATGTACCTTGCCATGAAAGAGTTGCGTCTAAGTTGAGCTGGGAGATGGAGCAGTTTGGCTATCCCCAAGCACAAGAAATTGCAAGATGAAAGTTGGATTTGCAGCATAGAGTTTCGCGTTAGGACATGAAAATATTGAATTTGAACAAGCTAGCTTGAATTCTTATTTTTGTTGTGGGGGAAGGGTGTTCTTTTTTGTTATTCACCCTGTAAATTTCTCTAGAAATGGCAATATATCTCATCCCCCTGTTCCCTTCAAGTGGAAATTTCCTTAATATACTGTAAGCTGTAACTATTAAGATATGCATATGTACTCATTTCCTAATGCTGACTTGCTAAGTGTGCAGTGTAGTCCTGTATTTGTTGTCCTTTATCACATGTCTATAAGCTGAAAACAAAAATATAAATATTTAAGTGACTCTTGGACAATGATATAAACATTGAAGCCAAAGTTTCAGCTTATTCCAAGTTCTGAACCATTCTCATCAACTAGTTTTCAGCTCATTCTCCTGCTTTGGTTTCTTGATTGTTTATCTTCTAATTTGTTCCGATGTATTACTATGTGATTTTTCTTTAGTTTAGACCAAGCTTAAATTAAAACTATAAACAGGAAATGTTAACAATGGGCTGAACATGGATCATAACCTTATTTGATTCCTGAATAGTATAAACAGAAAATAAGTGCACCAACTTCTTGAAAACAAGTGATATCACTTAAGCCAGTTTGATCCTTTTTTCTCATCGTGTATAGGGATGGCAATGGGGTGCGGGGCAATACGGGTTAGAGGGCTCGCGGATGCAGGGCGGGGCGGGTTCAATTTTTTTTTTTTGAAAGAAAAATTACGCGGGCGGGCTGCGGATTCTGAGTATTTTTATTTTTAACCTAAAGCCTAAAGACCTAAACTAATGCCGCCTACTCTTATCTTTTCGTTCGCTTCTTTTCTGAATTTACTCAAACACCATATTAGTTGTTGGAGGTTTTCACCGTAGGAAGCATGACATGTAAAGCGCAGTCCCTTTTTATTAACCATGAGCAGAAGATTTTAGCGCATCTCACTTCTGCTCTTTCCTGTTAACATGTCTTTGTCCCTCTTAGCGTAGATGAAGAAATTTGCAAATTCAAGGTTCAAAAGGGTATGGAGAGTAGTATCATAGATTACACCGATAGCAAATAACCTATTATATGAAATTAAATGATAAGTTATTTATTATATGAAATTAAATTATACCGATAGTGTAAAAAATTATTATATTGGCAATGTATAAAACTTAAACCATTCTAAGATGGTATAAAACTTTTAAATTAATACTACTAAGCAAAAAAGGAAAAAGAATTTTACTAACAAATTCTTTCAAAAAAGAAAAAAAAATTAAAAAAAGTTATGTGGGGTGGGTTTACGCGGGGCGGGTTTATGCGGGGCAGGATAGGGCGGTTCGAAAACAACAAATTATACTTTGCAGGACGGGGCAGGTTGAAGTCTTCGCGGGTTTATGCGGGTTTGCCCCGCAATCGCACCTCTCCGCTCCGTTTGCCATCCCGTCGTGTAACTGAATTGCACTAAAAAGGAGACACTCATTATGTGCTAGTTCAGGATCAGCTACTATTAGTAAGCCAGCGATAATTGTATTATCCAAAGGAATTAATTTATGTACATTATATGTGATTAAACTCGGTATGTAAGGTCAGTTACTATTTTTATCAAGTTACCAATTAATATTATTCATAGAGATTTACCTATACTACATCATTAGTGCGTAAAACTAAACTCTTCCTAGAAAAGAAAAGCATCGATTGATTGATGAGGCTATACTGTTAGGTGTTTGAGAATAAAGTTTCACATGGAAAGTAGAAAAGAAAAATAAGCTACTTATAAAGAGTTGAATACTCTTAATGATATGGGACATTTTGGAGAAAACTGTGTTGGCTTGGCCAAAAGAGAAGAATATCACATCATGTTAAGAGTATCTTTGGGCCGTTTTAGCCCAACAATTGGTATCAGAGCTAATGGTTTGGCGAAACGAGTATGGAGATGATGGAGTGATGGCATAGGCGCAGCTTAGTGCCTTTGCCCCTCTATGCGCCGGTTTACTACGTTTACCTGTAGCTTTAAAGACGTATACATAGCTTCTCCTTTGGGCTTTGGTGACCATAAATATTCGAAACACGTGGATCACACCATGTTAAGAATATTTTTGGACCGTTTTAGCCCAGTATATACTGTGTAACAAATAGACATGTTTCAACTGATATTTAGATTGTTGTTTGCTGTTAAGGGACAACCATAACAATACTACGATCCACGACCAAGACAGATAACAGAAGGGGGCCAGTGGAAACAGATAAGAGGGAGAAAGGAGGGCCTAAGCCCTGCTTCATATTCAAAGAATGGTAAGAAAGTGGTGGCGCTAGTCAAACAAATGAGATAATTAAGAAAAAGACCACATGTGCACTATATGATAAAATTATAGCTCAATGTTGGTCCACTGTTTCAATTGAGCATGTGCAAAAGTCATGCATAATGGGAAATGATCAACTAATTTTAAGTTTGGAGAATTTACCAAAAGGCATATGGTGGTTGAAGAGAGTATTTTCTGTTGTTTTTTGGGCTTTGCTTAGTTGTGAAAATTCATCAAGGAATTAATTAGTGTGCAATAATTCTGATGCATGATAGGTTGCCTTCCCTTAGGATGTGGTTCTTTTCTAAACCTTACATGAATGCGGAACCAAACTGTTCTTGCACTTTTATTAATTTTGATACATGGGAAAGGTTTTGTTGAAATATATGTTAGGTGTGGAGCATGATTAATATGTGATGGACTTGAATTATTTCTTTGTATTTTTAGGAAACCCATAATCCCTATAGGTTTAGGAAAACTCATTGTCCTCATAGATTTAGGAAAGGAAAACCTATAATCCTGGTCAAATTGGGAGACCTTTCTTTTATAGGTTTGGAACTATTTGGGATCTATATATAGGCTGTACTGTTTATTCTCCTTGTATTGTAAATACCCTTAATTATTAATATATATAAATTCCGCCGCCATGGAAGTTTACCCTAATGGGGTGTTACCACGAAATAAGTCTCTCTACCTTAACTTTTCTCTCTTCAAGATTTCTTCATCTTCTTTATCAGTTCAGAGTGTTTGAGTGAATCGATCCTAACAACTGATATCAGAGCTTTGGAGATTCAACACGATCACTGAATATGGAGAGTTCGAAGATTGAAATCGAGAAGTTTGATGGATCCGATTTCAGTTTCTGGAAGATGCAGATCGAAGACTATCTGTACCAGAAAGATCTTCACGAACCCTTGACTGAGGCAAAGCCGGCTTCCATGACAGAGGAGCAGCGGAAGCTTAAGGATCGCCAGGCGTTAGAGTTGATTCGGTTGACTTTGTCGAGAAATGTGGCGTCAACATCGTTAAGGAGAAGACTACGGCAGATCTGATGAAGGCGCTATCAAATATGTACGAAAAACCATCGGCGATGAACAAGGTATATTTGATGCGTAGATTGTTCAATTTATAGATGTCTGAGAATGGATCTGTTGCCGATCATATAAATGAGTTCAATATGATTGTTAGTCAACTGAATTCTGTGAAAATTAATTTCAAAGATGAAATTAAGGCGTTGATTTTGATGTCATCTCTGCCCGAGTCTTGGGATACTGTTGTTGCTGCGATTAGCAGTTCCCGTGGATCTGAGAAGTTGAAGTTTGATGAAATCCGTGATGTTGTTCTCAGCGAAAGCATTTGCAAACGAGAAGTGGGAGATTCATCGGGCAGTGCTCTCAGCGTTGACCGAAGGGGAGAAGCAAGTCAAAGGGCCAAAATCAACATGGCCGATCAAAATCAAAGAATTGAGGAAAATCTCCGAACAGACCCAACGTGACTTGTTGGAACTGTGGAGATAAAGGGCACTATCGGACAAACTATATGAAACCAAAGAAGAAGCAGAATCATAAATCTAGAGATGATAGTGATTCTGTAAATTCCGCAGAAGACATTGGGGATGCTCTAATCCTTAGTGTGGAAGCCCGGTCGAATCCTGGATTTTGGATTCTGGTGCATCCTTTCATTCATCTCCAAGCAAGGAATTGTTCCAAAATTTCAAATCTGGAAATTTTGGGAAGGTGTATCTTGCTGACAACAAAGCCTTGGAGATTGAAGGAAAGGGGGATGTCTGCATACAGACCCCATTGGGAAACCAGTGGACATTAGAGGATGTCAGATATATTCTTGCTCTCAAGAAGAATTTGATCTCTGTTAGTCAGTTGGATAGCACAGGCTATACAGCAGAGTTTGGGAAAGGCTCGTGGAAGATTGTGAAGGGTGCTATGATTGTAGCTCGTGACACCAAATCTGGAACCTTGTACACCACTGCAGGGTGTATTAACATGGTTTTTGTCGCTGAGGGTGCTTCCGGTTCATGTCTGTGGCACAACAGACTTGGACACATAAGTGCTAAAGGAATGAAGATGCTGGTTGCAAAAGGAGCATTAGAGGGCGTGAAGTCTGTTGATATGGGTCTTTGTGAAAGCTGTGTTATGGGAAAACAGAAACGAGTTAGCTTCACAAAGACTGCTAGAGAGCCGAAGAAAGTGCGGTGGGAAATGGTACATTCAGATGTTTGGGGACCATCTCCAGTTTCATCACTTGGAGGATCCAGGTTCTATGTCACCTTCATTGATGATTTCAGCAGGAAGGTATGGGTCTATTTCTTGAAGCATAAGTCAGATGTGTTTGTGACTTTCAAGAGGTGGAAAGCTGAAGTTGAAAATCAGACTGGTTTGAAGATCAAATGCCTGAGGTCTGACAATGGAGGAGAGTATGACAAGTCAGAGTTCAAAGCATTCTGTGCAGCTGAGGGAATCAGATTGATGAGGACAGTTCCCGGTAAGGCTAGGCAGAATGGAGTTGCTGAGAGGATGAACAGAACATTGAATGAGCATGCAAGGAGCATGAGGATACACTGTGGGCTGCCCAAGTTGTTTTGGGCAGATGCTGTGAGCACAGCTGCATACTTGATCAACAGGGGACCATCAGTTCCCCTGGGGTTCAAGATCCCAGAGGAGCTGTGGACGAAAAAAGAGCTCAAGTACTCACACTTGAGAACTTTTGGTTGCACGGCTTATGTTCATGTTGATCCAGAGAAAAGAGACAAGCTTGATGCTAAGGTTGTGAAGTGTTACTTCATAGGCTATGGTTCTGACTTGTTTGGTTACAAGTTTTGGGATGACAAGAACAGAAAGATCCTGAGACATTGTGATGTGACATTTGATAAGTCTGTCCTATACAAGGACAGAGAGCAGAAGGTTTCAGAGACTACGAAGCAAGTGGGAGTTGAGATTGAGTTGCAGAAGAGTACACCCAGAGATGTTGCGGAAGAAACTCAACCAACTCCAGACGCTGTTGCTGAAGAACCTATGGTGGAAAAAGTGACACCTGAGCAGTTGTTGAGGAGATCATCAAGGACCATCAGAGCACCAAATAGGTATTCACCTTCATTACATTATCTGTTGCTGACTGATGAAGGGGAACCAGAGTCTTTCGATGAGGCCCTACAGGTGGAGGATTCAATCAAGTGGGAGCAAGCCATGAATGATGAGTTGAGCTCCCTTGAGAAGAACAACACTTGGGTGTTGACTGAGTTACCTGCAGAGAAGAAAGCCTTGTTGAACAAGTGGGTGTTCAGAATCAAGGCAGAACCAGACGGTAAAAGAAGGTTCAAGGTTCGGTTAGTAGTTAAAGGATATTCACAAAGGAAAGGTATTGATTATACTGAAAAATTTCCTCCTGTTGTGAAGTTAACTACTATCCGAATTCTGTTGAGTATTGTTGCATCAGAGAATTTGCATCTTGAGCAAATGGATGTAAAAACAGCGTTTTTATATGGAGATCTGGACGAGGAGATCTATATGCAACAACCAGAAGGATTTGTAGTTCCGGGCAAGGAACATATGGTGTGCAAGCTCAACAGGAGCTTGTATGGGTTGAAGCAAGCACTGAGGCAGTGGTACAAAAAGTTCGACTCCTTCATGACCAAGAGTGGCTTTTGCAGGGTTGAAAAGGATCAGTGTTGTTACTTCAAGAAATACACCGATTCTTATGTGTTTCTACTCTTGTATGTGGATGATATGTTGATTGCAGGATCCAGTATGAGGGAGATAAACAATCTGAAGGCAAGTCTGTCTTTAGCGTTTGAGATGAAAGATTTGGGTCCATCGAAGCAGATTCTAGGGATGAGGATTTCTCGGGATAGATCTGCTGGCACTTTAAATCTATCCCGGGAGAAATACATTGAGAAGGTGTTGGCCAGATTCTGGATGAGTGATGCTAAACCCAGGACTACTCCTTTGGCAAAACACATAAAATTGTCAAAGGGGCAGTCACCCAAGACAGATGAAGAGCGTGAGCAGATGGCAATTATTCCATATGCTTCAGCAGTTGGGAGTTTGATGTATGCTATGGTCTGCACTAGACCTGACATAGCACATGCAGTGGGAGTTGTTAGCAGGTACATGGCAAATCCGGGGAAAGAGCATTGGGAAGCTGTTAAGTGGCTTCTGAGATATTTGAGAGGTACATCCAGTATTTCACTTAGTTTTGGCAAAGGCAAAGTGAATCTGCAGGGTTTTGTGGATGCTGATCTTGGTGGTGATGTGGACTCGGGCATGAGCACTTTCGGATACATTTACACCATAGGTGGTACAACAGTGAGTTGGATGTCCAGGCTTCAGAAGTGTGTTTCTCTTTCTATCAACAGAGGCTGAGTATGTGGCAATAGCTGAAGCTGGAAAGGAGTTGATATGCTGGCAGATTATCTGGAAGAGTTGGGCAAGAAGCAGAGCGAGAAGATTCTTTATTCAGATAGCCAGAGTGCCATACAGTTGGTAAAGAACCCAGTCTATCATTCGAAGACAAAGTACATCATAAGACGGTACCATTTCACTCGCTGCGCAGTGGAGGATGGTGATATGTGTTTGGAGAAGATAGAGAGTGCAAAGAATCCAGCAGACATATTGATGAAATATGTTGATGTTGAGAAACTGAGGTTGTGCAAAACCTCAGTTGGTCTTCTGTAGTTTGTTTCTACAGATGATGCAGTATGGTGAAGATATTGATGTTGTTGGGATAATTTTTGGACGACTGAATCAGTCTCCAAGTGGGAGAATTGTTAGGTGTGGAGCCTGATTAATATGTGATGGACTTGAATTATTTCCTTGTATTTTTAGGAAACCCATAATCCCTATAGTTTTAGGACAACTCATTGTCCTCATAGATTTAGGAAAAGAAAACCTATAATCCTGGTCAAATTGGGAGACCTTTCTCTTATAGGTTTGGGACTATTTGGGATCTATATATAGGCTGTACTATTTATTCTCCTTGTATTGTAAATACCCTTAATTATTAATATATATAAATTCTGCCGCCGTGGAAGTTTATCCTAACGGGGTGTTACCACGAAATAAGTCTCTCTACCTTAACTTTTCTCTGTTCAAAATTTCTTCATCTTCTTCATCAGTTCAAAGTGTTTGAGTGAATCGATACTAACAATATAGCCATTGGATCGAGTCCACCCATAATGAGTGCTAGTTAACTAGAGTTAGAAATATTTTCTATGTCCTCTTAAAAAGGGATAAAGGTCGTGGAAACCAAAAGAATTCATCACCCTTGAGGATTCCTTTGGACAGGTAATCCAAGTCGTGGTACAGAAAGATCGGCTTTTGGAAGGAGAAATTTGTAAGTCTCTCCTGAATTAGTTTTTATTTGATTTCCTTCAAGTTTAAAAGGAAAAAAACATACTATTTATTAATTGACCTTTTATTCTTTAGGCATATCCGATTATGCGGAACTCCGTTGCTCTACTCATATGAATTTACCCCAGATAAATTTATTAAAGAAATAAAGTGTCACAATCCCAAACTCCCCTCCGTAGGATGTCGCAATGGCACCTAGTTTTTAAGACTAGGTAAGCCGATTACTATAACAATTAAGCCAGTTTTTAACAATGATAATTTGAAACAATATTTAATATGAATACCGAAACAAGAGCGAAATGAGCCTACGTGGCAATAATCATAACAACCTCCCAAGACGGGTAATATAGAGTCACGAACTCTAGCTAAATACATGAAAAGATCTCAAAGATTGAAATATAATACTGTTCAAATAACAAGCCGAGAGTACAATGAAAGGAAAGAATTCCAATAGACTACGACGACCAAGCAGCTCTATCTTGAATCCTCGTGACCAATATGCTAGCTCTGCGAAGTCCGATATCTCTAATACCTGGTTCTGCACAAAAAATGTACAGAAGTGTAATATGAGTACACTACGGTCGGTACCCAGTAAGTATCAAGACTAATCTCGGTGGAGTAGTGATGAGGTACAAGTCAAGACACTCACTAGACAAAATAACATGTGCAGTATAGAAGTATAAAGCTAATAATAGAAAGCAGAAATCAGTAAATTGCAACAAGAATCAACAAGTGATATAAACAGTAAAGCAATAAGAATACCGTGAAGTATCGTTCAAACCAAATAAGGAACACAAAGGAAAACCAATTAATCAAGTCGTTCTAACATAAGTTTCACGATGAAATCACTCTGTAATACCTCGTCTCATAGTCACAAGTCACGGGTCTCTACCCACCATCATATGCTCATAGCACCTTGTGCCCACATCTCAAATCACAACCGTACGGACAACTCACGTGCCAATATCTCAATCTGCCCGGCATGATCACAGGCTCACATTCACAATCCTTCCAGCGTGGTCACAGGCTCACAATCACAATCCGCCCGGCGTGATCGCATGCTCAATATCACAATCTGCGGCGTAGTCACAGGCTCAATATCAACATGAAAACAGATAATACAAGAACACATGGGCATGATCAATAAATGTCAAGTTTCATACTCCTGCGCTAGTATAGTGGCATGCTACGGTGTATGCTTGTGTGAGTGTACTAATGCAACCCAAGTCGACAAGTAATATTAAAGACATTGAGTAGCTCATCGAAGCAACAATACAAATCACGTAAGGTGCATGGCATACACAAGGAAAAACACACCATTATACGAAAATCACCAACACAATATCCCCCAAGCCATTAACACATGATCCCTGACATTGCCACCCTTATCTCTCTGATAGCCATCTGTATCACTCCGTCCTGACAATATCATTAACCACCCGTATCACTTTGATAGCCACCCATATCACTCCGTATAATAGCCACCCTTACCGCTCCGCTGGGCCAATAACACAATAGCCACCCGTATCACTTCGTGCATTCAACAATAGTGACATGCCACCCTTATGCCCCGCGTAACAACAACGGTGAAATTCCACCCTTATACTCCTCATAACAACAACCAAACCACATAATAATTCACATGTGCTAACATCACAACAACACAACATATTAACTCGTATCAGAAAGTGCCAATAGACCACAACCTTTCCAAAGATCCAACAATATCAATATTTCAACAACAAATAGCCCACGGCTCAACATAATGTGTATAGAATCTTAATAACAACAAAATAAATGGGAAAGTAACTCAACAAGGAACAACACCCCCTTTAAATGCAACTTCAGTTAAAATAGATTAATGACTTTCGATAACCTCAATTCCATTTAATTGTATGAGGATAAACTCAAAAGTGAAAGTATTTCTATGAAATGACAAACTTCGGATTCTAGTGTATGAATATGATAACAATGAAAGAGATGGCACGAACTAGTACTACGACTAAATGCATGAGAATAACTCGGCAACAAAAGGATATCATGTAACAATATTTCACTAAAAGTAACTCCATAATAAAAGAAATCACACTATGATAAAAGAGATATTAACTTCAAATAAGGCACATAATATCAAGTAAAGAACGTGACATGTAACGACAACTTCAAATAAAGCATGTGAGAGTAGACATGACGAATAAAAGATATAACATGTGCTAACAATTTCAAATAAATACATGAGAGAAGCCTAAGAGTCTAAACCGGTCAATTTCTACATATAAGCCCGAGTATGTACTCGTCACCTCGCGTATACGGCTTTCACATGACACAAATAGCACAAACGACTCAAATCCTAAGGGGTAGTTACCCCATACAAAGTTAGAAAAGATACTTACCTCAAAGAAGTTAAACTGATACTCTAAAATGACATTCTCGTATGAAACAATCTCTGAACGGTTTAAATCTAGCCAAAATAAGTAAATATCATAAATAAAAATCATTGGAACTATTCCGGATAATAACGTTTCGATCTTTAATGAAAACTAAAAAGTCAACCCTGAGCCCGCACCTCGGAACCTGACAAAACCCGAACACCCATTTCGATACGAGTCCAACCATACAAAAAATTATCCAATTCCGACATCAACTCGGCCTTCAAGTTCTCATTTTTTATTTTTGAAAGTTTTTACGAAAATTCTCATTTTCTCCAATTCAAATAATTAATTCAATGATAAAAATAAAGATGGAATCATGAAATATAATCAAATCCGGGTAAAGAATACTTACCCCAATCCAAAGTGTGAAAATCCCCTTCAAAATCTCCTAAATTCAAGCTCCATAGCTCAAAATATGATAAAATGACCAAAACCTTCGAAATAGAGTACTTCAAACACTGCTCCAGAGGTACCCTTCGTGATTGCGATCACCAACCTCACGATCGCAATTCATAAATTTTCCAACACAAAATTTAACCTTTCGCGATTGCGGCCATTTTCCCGCGATCGCGATGAACAAATTCCCATTACCCTTCCCAAACTCTTCTCAGACAGCCTGTAGTTTAACTGCCATAACGTTTTGTACAAAATCCCAAATTATAAATGATTTGACGTTCTGAAAACTAGACACAAAGTGCTACAATTTTTATTTTTTAGATCATCTCCAAGTTCCTTATAGATTGCAAGATATAAGCTTCCAAAGTCGGGTCAGTGACATCAGAATTTCCTCTACGCGATCGCGAAAAGGCTTCAGCGATCGCAATTCACAGTACCCAAACAGCAAATTTGCTCTGTGCAAACGCGACCCAAAATCCGCGATCGCTATGCCTACCCTAGTGGCAAAAAACCAGCAGTTAAAAATGGCCTAGAAATTGTCTGAAACTACCTCGAAACTCATCCGAGCCGCTCGGGACCCTGTCCGAACATACTAACAAGTCCCATAACATAACGTGGACCTGCTCGAGGCCTCAAATCACATCAAATAACATCAAAACTACGAATCGCACCTTAAATCGAACTTAATGAACTGATGAACTTTCAACTTCTACGACTCGCGCCGAATCATATCAAATCATCCCAGAATGACGTTAAATTTTGCATGCAAGTCCCAAATGACATAACGGAGCTATTCTAACTCCCGGAATCACAATCCGAACCCAATAACTCAACTTCCGGCCAAACCTCTCAACCCTCCAAACCTTCAACTTTCCAACTTTCACCAAAATGTATCAAATCAACCTACAGTCCTCCAAATCAAAATCCGGATACATGTCTAAGTCCAAAATCACTATAAACAGCTATTAGAATCATCAAAATACTATTCTGGAGCCATCTACACAAAAGTCAAACTCCAGTCAACTCTTTTCACTTAAGCTTCTAAAACAAGAATTATTCTTACAAATCAATCCAAAATCATCTGAAAATCAAACTCGACCATATAACAAGTCATAATATATAATACGAAGCTGCTCGAGACCTTAAGCCACCGAACGGAACGTTAATTCTCAAAACGACTGATCAGATCGTTAACATAAAGCACACATTTTGAGAATACTTACATTTTGAGGTATGGGTATTGAAGCACACATTGGCTTTGGCCAAATTGTGTTATGTATTCATAGATAATACTTAAAATTTTAAATAATTGTCCATGATCACCCACTAAATTATGTTTGACCACTAAAATCGATAAAGCACCCCACCTATAAATCCTAGATTCCTATTGATTATATTCATAGAGATTTAACCTTGTTTTCAATATCACTATGAGAGTGCCTTGTGGAGCCACAAATGGTCCATGAAGAAGAATATATGCGTGAACATAAACCCTATGTCCCTGTCTATTACTTGTATAGAATTAAGTGCAATACATGCCCCACACACCAAAATGTAAACAAAGACTATTAGTCGCATGAGTTATTTGCCTTCCCTAACTATATATCTTGTGGCTTTCTGCTATAACATAATGTCGGCAAAGGACCTATTAAAAACATCTTTAACGCCATGTCACTCTGTTTCATTTACTCTTTTGTGTGCCACGTTCTTTTTTATATGCCAAGAATGTCAAATTTTATGATGAATGGGTAGAAAGTTGGGTCTTAGCGATAAGGGGGAGGGGAAAATTGGATGCTATTCATTTAAATTCCTTTATAAGGTGAAGTTGACATTATTTGCAAACACAAAATTATAGGGTACGTAAAGCATCATTTACTTAGCTACTGAAATGGACAGCCATAGGGAAGTGCTCCTTAGAACAACAATAAAGTTGTTTCGTGCAATCTATAAATTACAGGTGCGAATCGTGGAAATAGTCATTAATATTTATATTAGGGTAGACTGACTGAATTACACTCCTTAAGGTGCGATCCTTCTTCGAATCCTATATGAATGCTAAATATCTTGCACAACGAGCTATTCTTTGTATAGGTGCAGTGCACATCAAAGTAGCACTATAGAAAAATGGTACTTCCATTTTGTTTATTGAGAAACATAAAGTACCCAGAGTTTTATGATAATGAAAATGACACAATGATTTTAATCATATTGGCATAAGTTGTGGGCAACTCTAATCATGCAAACTGCATAGTGCTAACAGAAAGCCTAAAATCATTTCCAATCCAGCACCAATTTGGATCCCAAATGCTATTTTAGTGTAAGATTTGATGTTTTGGTGTAGAATCCAACACTATTTCTTATACTGTGTGTAAATAGTATTACACCAAATTTGGTGTAACAATATTCATCAACACCATTACTATTCATCATTATTTTATTATTATTTTTTATTATATAACACTTTTAATTTAACTTATTATGATTTTGTAATTACTTATAATTTTTATGTAATATCTTTATAATATTAATTTTATATTTTAATTTTGGTTTATAATTTTTATAAATTAATTTTCGTATATGTTATTTTTATATAAAATTGTAAGTTAATTTTATTATAAGTTATAATTGTATAAAATATATAACCATCAAAAAAACGAAAAGTGCAAAATTAAAATATAATATGTTGTTAATAAATAACACAATGTTCATTGATTATCATAAAACCAAATATTTAATACAGTAGTGACTGACATAGATTAAAAATAAAAATACATTAAATAACATAATGGGATGAGAAAATTACAACAATAATCTAGTACTCTGGAAGGCCGCTTCCAGATCCACCACTATCATTAAAATATTGAGTTTATGGGGCAGAGAATTGTTGTGGCTGTGACTATTGAAATTGTGGACTTCTTTTATCCATTATTCCTTTTTATTCTTGTTGAATAAATTCACGAATATTTAGATCATTAATAGAATCTAAATTCGACAATAAAATTTTATTTTCTTCTTTAAATTCTTTTAGTTTCAAAACTCTATCTTTTATCTCCATATCTCACTGCCTGTCTGCACTTGACTTTGCCAAAGATGCTCATTTAGCACTTCGTGATGCATTAATAGAGCATTCATGGGAGCAATATACTAATCTTGTAAGTTGAATATTTATGTAAAAATTAAACTAAATTTTACCATAATATAATATTTATTTTATTATAGCTTATCAATGATTTCATTTTAATTTAAATTATACATTAATATGTATAATGTATAACATTTGGTTATAATTTATATTATTTAAATTAAAGGTATAAAATAATTTTATATTAAATGGTTATATAAGAAAGAAATATGAATTATATGGGATAAATATGTAAAAAAAGAAAAAAGAAAAGATTTATTTTATAAAAAAATAATATAATATAGAAAAGAAAGAGGAATATAAAAAGAATATTCTTTTTTGGTGTAAAAAATAATATAATTGGTTGAAATTAATTTGCACAATTTTGATGTTTACACATTTTGGTGTAGAAAAAGATGCTAATGGTTGAAAATGCCCTAAGATTAGATGTTTGAATAGTCCCTTTGGCATTCTTAATGGCAACAAAATAAAAATGGCAGCTAATAGATGCTAAAAGGATAAAAGTAAAAAATAAAAGCATGATAATAACTTGCCTGCCATAATCAATGATAATAGTTCCTCAACTGGAATTGGTGCCAAATTGAAAAGTGCGTCTAGATCATTTAGTTCAATGTATGCAACTCTTGCAAATTAAATGTACTTTATACGTCTGATTTGTATAGTTTCTCCAGTTGAAATTCTTCTCTTCTGAAATTTTTTGGTTTTAATTTCAAGAAAAATTTAGATAATATTCACCTCCATAACCTCCCCACATGAATGAATAAACAAAAATTGACCTAGAAATGCTAATGAGTATAGCATCAATTGACATGGAAACGATATAAATTTTAAGTTTTATACATCAATGGTGTAAAACTAATTACACAATTAAGCCCCCATTTGTCCATAAAATCTTTTGTTCCTTTCTTCCAAATTCTTTTATCTTCAATAATGTGTTTGTCTATGAAATTCTTCAAGTTTTTGAAAATTTTTCCAAAATGAATTTTTCTAGACCACTTTTTCAGAATTTGCAGAAAAACTTTTTTCCCACTCACAAAACTGTAAAAAAATTTCAAATAAAATGCATGTCCAAACATAATTTTAAAATTCAAATATCAATTTTCAACTTAACTCCAAATATCAGTTTTTTCAAAAATTATAATTTTTATGTCCAAACGCCTACCAAATTAACCTACTATTACATTTTAAACTATATTAATAGAGTCAAAAAAAAAATTACACCGTTACTTTATAACTTAAATTTAAAAAGCAATCTCCAAATCGGCGGTGATTTTTTTTTTTTTTTTTCTAAAGGAGGTAAGGAGAGAAAATTGGTGGAGGAGAGACTATAAGGTGGAAACTAAACTCTTACCAATAAGATAAAAGTTGAAAAAATTAAGCAACTGAAACTATTAAAATTTCTGAGTCGGCATGTGATTAGCAACCAAGGGTGGATGGGGGGGGCCATAGCCAGCATTCTCCGCTGTGACTAGACATGTCTCAACCAAACTTGACGTAGTTGTGATTGTTGCCAATACATGTGTTTGTCTAAAGCAAAACCACAATCAAAGGATTAGATAAAGAATGGAATGGTACAGTCCCATGATGTTGGAGTCACTAAAAAATCTAAAAACGGAAACCCCAAATTCATAATTACTTAGTATTTGGGAAGTTTGTGATGTGGCAAAATTGATGTCCTTAGTTGGTAGTTGACGTGTAACAATCTTAAAGGGCTCTCCTTTTGGCTTTAGTATGAAAACCAATAAGTATACACGGCTCCCTATTTAATGTCTAATGTTCAATTTATTGAGAAAAGAGAAAAAGCTTGCGTGGTTTTGGTTCCCATGTTAATTGAGATTATGACGTATGGATTATTTATATGTGAACAATAATGAAGTAATTACGGCTAAGTTTCTTACAGGAATAATTATGATGTGAATTATAACAATATAAATGTTACTAGTATGTAGGAATTACCTACGTTACGAGCAATTTTATCATTAAAGAATTTTATTTCTCTATTTTTAATTAAACATCAAATTATTTTATACAAATTTTTAAGTTAGAAATTATTTTTTCTAATCATTACGGCCAAATGGCCCCATAACCGCTCGTGGAAAGAGAAGAAGAGAGGGTGAAGAAGGAGGGGAATGACACCTTTTACGAGTACTGTTTAATTATTTACCAACTTTGAGAGCCTTTCTATTTCAAAACAAAAAACCTTTAGCTACTATAGGTTAAAAAAAAAGCTGGATTTTAAAAGCTTTTCAAAGTTTGAACAACAAAACATAGCAAGTTCTTTCGTATGATCAACTTTATTTTCATTATACCAAACTTTGTGTCAGGTAATTAAATCTAGACCATTTATATTAAAATAAGATATGTGTCATTTATCCATGTAAGGATTTGAGGAAATGGAGATAATGAAAAATGCTGAGTGCCGGATCCATACTTTAGTAGACGGTAAGATTAATAAGGTACAATGATTTGTGCTTTGCCAATTACTTCAAATTCTGGATCAAATGTTGTCACTAGTTAAATGCCTGTCCATTCAATTATCATATTATCTCGAAGCTCTTCTTTTGTAGATAGTAGGTACATTATATCCATGGTTTTTATATATATATATATACCAGTACAACCACTTCAGCAAAAAAATAGTTATACAACCAATTTTTAAGAGTTCCATAGCCCAACCTCAAAAGTGTTCTGAAATCCAATTGACATGAGCCCAATATGAAAAAGGCCATGAATGACCTCGGTCCATGACTACTTGGATACAGAGTTTAAGTTAAATATTATACAAGTGTAAATAAATTTATATTTTATTTTCAAGATTATAAATTTCATATTTTAAGGAGACTTACTTCTAAATATTTTTTTTAATGACCTAATAGTATAGTTTTCTTTTACGCTCATGGTGTGTATAACTCAAACTCATGAATACCGTAAAAAGAACTAAATATTTCTTCTGCAAAATATGTTCGGTCTCTCCAACGTGGTTTTGTTCTCGTGTTCGTACTTACACTCCTACACAAGTTTGGAAACACACTTCATCGTGTCCTTAATGCTGAAACTCATTATAATCTTCTTTTTGATGCCAAAAGAAAACCTATATATTCTATTGATATAACTGAAGACTTGTCTTTTAGTTCCTTTTTCAGTTACTTTATAGGATATAAGTAATGTGTAATTTTTGTTACTTTCAGAAAGAAATTATTGTATTTATTTAATGTCATCAGGTTATATTAACAGGAGCGCCCATGGCCTAATGGATAAGGCGCTTGACTTCTAATCAAGCGATTGTGGGTTCGAGTCCCACTGGGCGTGAATTTTTCTTGAGCATCTTTTGCAAACGGGTCATGTTGTTGTTATATATTTTATTAACTTGAAATTTAAATATTTTTGTTTAGAAAGAAAAATCAAGCAAAGTCGCTTTGGCCGAGTGGTTAAGGCGTGTGCCTGCTAAGTACATGGGGTTTCCCCGCGAGAGTTCGAATCTCTCAGGCGACGAATTATTTTCTTTTTTCTTCTTTCCTTTTGAGAAAGACAATTATATAACGACTTAAGTACACTTTTATGTCTTTTTCTCAAAGGCGGATTTGGCTTTAGTTACATTTGATAGTTGATCATCACAATAATATAACTACCGTTTGAGTTGCTAACGAAAATCAGCTACTCCAAAAGAGAGTTTCATATATCAAAAGCTAAGTTTGAGAAACAGAAAATAAATATTTTAATCCTACTAAATTCATGGAAACTAAAGCATAACATGTGTTAGTAACTATGTTTTAGATTTAGTTTATATATATATATTTAATGAATTTTTCAACATAAATACATGAGTTTATATTAAAGTTATTGAGTTTAACTAAGACCTTAAGGGGGTTTCTAGCTTCGCCACTGACAATGCATATATGCTATTGTTCATTATTATTCTCACTTTTTTAGTACTACTCTTTCATCCTCGTCAAGATTCAAGAGACGTATGTTTTTCAATCATTGAATTAGAGTAACGGGCTCTCTTATTCTTACCTACATACATATACTCTACAAAACCGTTACAATTGGAATTACTGGAGTTATTTGACTATCTTATAGATCGACACGTACTCGGTGAAACATGTAAAGCCAGTAATACTTTCAGAATTTTGCTAAAATTTCAAGGGAATATTTGTGGTCCTCCAACACATCTTTGTTAATTAAAGCTAACAAAGCTCTCTCAACGTTAGGTTTTAGGATTGATTGTTGATTGGAAATTAATCTTTTTACCAAAACGCAAGTTCGTTTAGGTAATGGTCTCATCTCTCCCTCTCTATAAGTCAAATGAAGTGGGTCTATTTCTTGTATGGGCTTTTCTCTCCTCTTGTGGCCGTTCATCAGTTTAAAACCCAGACAGATGAAGTTCTATAGAAGGGAGAGGTTAGTGGGTTGCGACGATGGGCCCATTAGCTCCAAACCCACATAATAGCAGCGTCATACCGAACCATGAACTGTCAATGGTTACCACGTTTCTTATTGGGTTTTAATACTGTATAGTCGCTCTCAAAGAAACAGCCTAAAAATATATATTTTGTATACATACATTCATGCATATATATACATTTTTGTATGTTATCTGTAAAAAAAATTATCCTAAATAGTTGTTTAACAACCACTTAAACTAAAAATAAAAATAAATATGTAATATATGTATAATAGTATATAATTACTATATAATTTATGTATACCGATCTAAAAAATAAATAAGAAAATGTGTTGAGAATGACAAACACAAGCTGCGCTTTTTGGATTGCCTTCACAATGTAATTCTAGAAATGGACTCTTTAATGATTGTTGATATGCTTAATGGATCTTCTTCACCTTCTGGCGCCAAGGAGAAGCGCACGCTCTAAGCATCTCCCAGTGAAGTTGCGTGACTCTAGAAGAGAACAGAATACGTGAAGAAGGATATAGATGATAGAGAATAGGCATATAAACGTAGCGGAAGCAAGCACCCAAGATCATATTCTCACATGTAAACTAGACAAACATAATCAAATACGAGACTGTAACATTAACCTTTTGAAACTGTTGCACAAGTCTTCAATAGCGTCCGTGCTCTCCAGGTCTACGATCTTCTGCTGTGTATCCTGAAGTTTTATGAACGTAATACTTGAGTGGCAAGTATTCGGCTAAAGAATGAATAATCTTAGGGTTGAATAGCTTTCTTTATATACACACGTTTTTTAGGGTAAACCCTAGCAAAAAACGTGTAACATTTTCCTAACCCACCAAGGATATTATTTTTCCTTTTAATTTCCTTGTTTAGAATATTCAGGCACAACAGGGACCACAGATTTAATAACGAGGCTTCCTATTGTGGTATTAATTTGGAATATGAATGAATTAATCCAACCACAATAAATTACAATTTATTCCACTAGAAAACTGTAATTGCACTCTTCTGTTTAATTTCGAAATCATTCATTAAAAACTTATTTAACTCCCCATGTTAAGATTACAGACACCAATCAAATAAATTAAATTACTGACAATTTAATTCATCGACTAATTTAATCCTTTATACTTCCGCTTAACGTATTTCATGTGACGGATACAAGATCCACCTGCAGGGTTTTCACATGAAAACTTATAAGCATCCATAAAGGGGTATCATCACTCTCAAGGTCAAGACAGAGATTCTATCAACTAATTGTTATTTCACAAATGCACTTTGTCATTATCCAATTTACCAGGAATACATCAACTCGCAGTTGAGTCGTACCTTTTAATAAATCAAAATAATGAACGAAGCACATTGATCATAACAATCATATCAAGATTAAGAGTATAAGAACATTCAATGAGCTAGAGAGGTAGTTTTATATATTCAGCACAAAAATACTTATCTCTACTTGGTCCGTTCAATACACAAAAATGTACTAGCATAAGAAGTTGGAACTGAACCATTCCCATAATCAAGATAGATTATATTTTAATCTTATGCTACAATCATCAAGATACTTTGCTCAGTTTCATCTTTGATTGTGAACATTAACTTTATAACTTATAAGAACTGACAATTTAATCTTTCGCGCATGAGCTAAAGCTCCATACACTAAATCGTCTATTATATAAGTAAAAGGGCACACATATGAACAAATGATCTATTTAAATTAAGACTTCATTGAATTGAATAAATAAATAAATAATTATTTTTAAAAAAAACATAATACTATAATCAAACCGCATGGTTAATAATATATCCTAACAATAGAACAGAGGCAGAATAGTAGAATCGGTAGGCTGTTATGAGTACTGATTTCTTCTGTTTCTCATCCGTCTTTCAGATCCTCCTTCTCACCCCCTTCCTTTTTTTTCTTGTAATTTCATTCACTACTTCCTATTTTCCAGTAGTATTTGAGTTGCTTGTAATTTCCCATTCTATTGAAGTAATCAAAGGAGAGTTGGTGAATCTGTTTGTTCCAAATATGCTGGTACTTTCTGGAATATCAGTAGCAGACCTTACTTCCAAACTACTACTAATATCAGCAGGTCAAAGTCACTGTATTAACACTCAATTTAGAAAAAGTTTATAGCGTTTCACATTATAAAAACAAGTAAAAATCTATAAAAATACAAAAAGAAGAATAATCAGAAGTGAATGTCTTACACAAGTCTAATGATTATGGTTCTAGAATCGAAACTTTCAAAGTAGTAAAACTAATAGCACAATCAAAATGGGCTACAAAATTCTAATAAAAACATACATTAATTGGTGGAAATTTCAACTCGTTTGAATGAGCTAAAACCATGTCAATAAGGTCTTGGCATATTATTATCAAGCCAAGGTTGAAAATGTTAATGTATATGGTCAAAATCGGGCTCGATTATTGTACGGTAGATTGGGCTCGGAACGCGAAGGGTTGAAAATTGATCCCGAGTTTCATCGAAACAGAACATGAGGTTAGAATGTCTGTCCTCGAGAACACTGAGCCCGTGATTCAGAACCGACCCTGACCCCGAACATGCTCGAGGGAAGATCGTCGAACCAAAATAATGGAAAGCCAAAATATCCGTAATAGGTCGAACATCATGACGGGAATCTCGGCATGAATCAATGGAACCGCTTAATTAGCAAATCAGGAGATTTTTTTACCTTATACAGAATTGTACCTAAAGTAGGATTCCCCTACTATATAAAGGGGGTCTAATTATTTGTAGGGGCGACATTCCTTATCATTAAAAAAAGCAATATACTAATCTCTTTAGCAATTACTGTCTGATTATGTCTTTCTAACCCCGATTGCAATGTTTCTTGGCTTAAGGGCAATTAATTTACAAGGCCAACACTGCTCAACTTGTGTGGTTTGCATTCATTTTTTATCATTAATTTTAATTTCAATTTGGTTTCTCATTTTTGTATCAAATTAGATCACATATGCTTAAAACCGCAAATAAATTCAATTGTTATCCGATTTTGAGGGTAAACAGTTTGGCGCCCACCGTGGAGCTAAGAATAATAGTGGTTATTTGATACAAATTTTCATAACACACACACTGCTTCACACTTGCTCTTTGAAGTGTATTTGATTTCAGGCTATAATACTTAAATGTCAAACTCTCAATCGGCACCTCTGCATTTTGACAACAAGTCCGGTCACCGAGGTGAAAATAACAACATAGTGTCCGGTAACGAGATCCCGATTGCAGATCGTGTTGACGCTAATTCACACGTGGGTGTTGATTCGGACCCGCTTACCGACCTCGAAAATAACATTCACAAAGGAGTCTGATCGGTAACTCGAAACCCTCAAAATGTTGAAGGGGACGGGATCAGCCTACGAATAATCTTCGAAATGTTGCAGGCTCAACAAACGGCGATAGCTCAGTTACAAAATTGAAGCCATGTACCGAACAGGGTTGAGCCCCGTCCTTCCCAAAAAATTACCCGCAGGGACGAATCAGTCGTAGGAAGGTCGAATGAATATGAATCTGGGTCGAACCCCGAAATTATAAAAATGCTCGAGGAGCTGAAAAAACCTGATAGAATTAGGGAAGAAAAAGATCGAGGCAAATGACAAAAAGGTGGAAATGTACAATTTCAGGGTAGACCAAATCCTAGGAGCACCCCCGGTGTTAAAAGGCCTGGATTCCAGAAAGTTCGTGCAAAAACCTTTTCCACTAAGCGCCGCACCGAAGTCGATCCCCTAGAAATTCCATATGCCCGAAATACCCAAGTATAATGGAACGACCGACCCGAACGAACATATAACCTCGTATACATGTGCTATCAAAGAGAACGACCTGGAGGATGATGAGGTTGAGTCTGTTCTGTTGAAAATTTTGGGGAGACTCTGTCAAAGGGAGTTATAATATGGTACCACAACTTACCTCCTAATTCTATTGACTCATTTTCTATGCTTGCAGATTCTTTTGTAAAGGCACACGCAGGTGCCATCAAGGTCGAAACCAGAAAATCAGACCTTTTCAAAGTCAAACAAAAGGATAGCGAGATGCTCAGAGAGTTCGTGTCCAGGTTTCAAATGGAACGAATGGATCTGCCGCTGATCACTGATGATTGGGCTGTTCAAGCTTTCACTTAGGGACTCAATATTCGAAGCTTGATGGCTTCAAAGCAACTAAAGTAGAACTTAATAGAATACCTTATTACATGGGCTGACATTACATAACCGGTATCAATCGAAAATCAGAGTCGAAGATGATCAGTTCGGGGCTCCTTCGAGGTTCGTCTATCCCGTTAGAGCTCTTGACAGAGTCAAAGAGATATCGATCGCGAACCAAGATCGAACAGGGACCGATATCAGCCATATCATGTGTCACACCTCCTTTTTCCGAGGGATAGGGGATGGGGAGTTTTTCCAATTAAAGTGACATTATTCGAAATGAGATTATTTATTTGTTTTCAGAGTCGCCACTTGGAATAATTATGGTGTCCCAAGTTGCCGGTTTATTTTAAATCCCAAATCGAGGAAAATTTACTCTATTTACAGTCTGTGAACACAGAAGACAGGGAAAGAAATTCTGTTAACCCAGGAGAAGGTGTTAAGCATTCCCGGATTCCGTGGTTTTGGCACGGTCGCTCAACAATTAATACTTGGCCTAATTATCTGATTTATTACATATTTTGAACATATTGTGCATTTTTAAATTTTAGCTGCTTTTAATCGCTTTTTAAGATTTATGGAGTTTATCTGAATAAGTCACGATGTCACGCACTTATTGTTTTTGTATACGTTGCGAATCACGCCATGTGAGACGCACCCACTATTTACAATGTGTTTATTTTTATTATCATTTGAAGTTGTCATCAAGTCATGTGAAACGCACACTTGAATTGAGATTTACGTATCATGACTATGCCACGGGAACCGTACCCACAGTCATGATGATTTATTTAAATGTGCCTAAAGCAAACTACGATATTGAAAGGGTTATAATTCTAGGAGTTAAGTTGCCTTTTTTTTTAAATTATGCTGGGCAGACTGAGCACGCTTGCCCGAGCTGCACCTAAGGCCCTTCAAAGCATATGCTGGCCTCGGTTTGATTTGCTGGCCCCGATTCTGTTGGCCTCGGTTTGATCTACTGGCCTCGAATTTAATTAATTGGTGTCGATGGCCCCTACCATGTTCCTTTAAGGGGGCCAACTGAAGTGATGATGGGCTCCTGATCGAAGCCAAACCGTATACACTTCTGCATGGGTTCTTCAATCCTCAAATTAGATCAACAGGTGATCGAGCTTGAGGACTATGGGCTCTGAATCGAAGCCATACCGCCCATACTTCTGCGTAGATTATTTCAATCCTCGAGTTTGATCGATCAGTGACCGAGCTCGATGGCTGACTGATTTCAGCTTCCCCGATGTCCCTCAAAACATGACTACTTATCTGGACGACTATCGAGCTAAAGTCCAGATCGAAGGTCAAGTAACCTTCACTCTGTATAGCATTTAAATATAACCAAACAGTAATGACCGAACGATGGAGCAACAGATATAGTCTTCGAAACGACAAGCAATTACAATTTTAAAAAATTTAACTCAAATCAGACAGTGCCATTAACAAAACAATACAAATAGAAACTTGCAAAGAACATTTTAAGCTCATAGAGGTAAGCATGGCCATGAAATTTACTTATCATTTTATATACCTCAAAGAATAATTATAGGTGAAATCTTTACATACCTATCTGCTTATAGATGAACTGAAAATAGCCAAGTAGAAGCTAAGAAAAACTACTAACGAATGAGCTCAGTAGGATCGACAACAGGGAGCAGAAGAACAACCTCGAGTCTTGTTTAAACGATAGAGTGACAACAACAAATTTTCCAATAACTCTACGTGAGGTTGAAGAAGACAAAAGTCGAATAGCAAATCAAAAAAAAAAAACAGCTTCTGAAAATCTTGATGGAATTTTCAGTGTTATCTTTTGAAATTAGTGTCAACGATGAAAAGAATCTCCTGAACTTTTTATTTTCAAAGAACTCATCTCTTTACACTCTATTTTTTTCTTCTGCTAAATTTTCTTTCTCCTCTGCTAAATTCTATTTTCACTTCGTTCCCCTTCCTCCTCTCCTAAATTCTGTTTTCTCTTTGTTCCCGTCTTCCTTCTCTAAATACTATCCAGAGTAGTGTATATATACTAGGTATTAAAACCATGAGAGATGGTCTGTCAGAGGAGAGCATCTCCAACGTGAAATCCGGAAGAGTGTCAGAGGGGAAAGAATATTTTCTAACTGAAAATGCCAGCTGCACTGTTTGGTGGTTAGACCTTTCTTTTCTGAGCCCTCTTCTTTTGTTTTTACTACTAAGGCCCCTTTAGAGTTTAATACAACCCCCTTAACCTGCCTAAATATACACTTACTAAATGGGTCTGCCTATCAACTAAGGCCGGTTTCCATTTCGACCCCAAACCGTCGGATCGAGGTAAGAGACGAATTCCGAACCACTGGGTCGGGGGGTGATCGATAGCTGAGATCGAGGGCAGGAGAGACGAAGGGCGTCTCTGGGGTTTTTTCGAGGGGATGGTCGAGATGGGTTTCAAACCATCGAATCAGGGCGAGCAATGGCTGGGATCGAGGGCAGGAGAGATGAAGGGCGTCTCTAGGTTTATTCAAGGGGATGGTCGAGATGGGTTTTGAACTATCGAATCAAAGGCGAGCAATGACTGGGATCGAGGGCAGGAGAGACGAATAGCGTCTCTGGGGTTTATTTGAGGGGATGATCGACATGGGTTTTTGAACCATCGAATCGAGGGCGAGCAATGGCTGGGATCGAGGGCAGGAGAGACGAAGGGCGTCTCTGGGGTTTATTTGAGGGGATGGTTGAGATGGGTTTCGAACAATTGTATCGGGGGCGAGCAATGATTGGGATCGAGGACAGGAGAGACGAAGGGCGTCTCTGGGGTTTTTTCGAGGGGATGGTCGAGATGGGTTTCAAACCATCGAATCGAGGGCGAGCAATGGCTGGGATCGAGGGCAGGAGAGACGAAGGGCGTCTCTGGGGTTTGTTCGAGAGGATGGCCGAGATGGGTTTCGAACCATCGAATCGGGGGCGAACAATGGCTGGGATCGAGGGCAGGAGAGACGAAGGTGTCTCTGGGGTTTGTTAGAGGGGATGGTTGAGATGGGTTTTGAACTATTGAGTCGAGGGCGAGCAGTGGCTGAAATCGAGGGTGACCGAAACAGTGTCATTTTGGTCACTGATGGAGCGGATCAGGTACAGGGAATGGGTTGGGACAGGATGCAATTAGTAATTTGGGCTTAAAATAGTGGCCCAGTTTCAATTTAACTTTACAGCCTTTCTTTCTTTCTTTAAATCTTTGTGGAAATAACCACATTGCCTTTAATTGCCTTTATTTTGTAGGAATATTTTGTAGGACAAAAATTACATGCTCACAACTGCCCCTCTTTGCTCGATAACATGAAGAGTTTTTGGGCAAAGATAAAGTGAGTAATTACGAGCAATTTTTGCCCGTTTGACATTCCGTGGGAAGCATTTGGAAAATCTTGACCGAACCTTGCTTCAAAGGTTGCCTACATATCCTTGGCTATAAAGGAATTAGGTCTGTGTAGTTCTGGAAGTTTTGGTAGCTGGGACTACCGAAAGCTGTGATCTCACTACTGTTACTACTGTCGCTGCCGTTGTTGCCTGATGAACCCCTTATTACACCAAAATCAAACTGAAAAAGAAACTAAACAAGCCTATCAGCTATGAGTTACAAGATTTCTATCTATAAGTCTTTTGAAGCTTGATCTTGACTCTTGACTGGTTCTTCACGCAGATCTGATCTGAATTTTGATTCTTATTAGCTGTAAGTGCTAGTTCATTCTTCCACAGCTTCTTTTGATCAAAGCAGGGATTGCAATATTTGTGACTTTAGTCATGTCTTAAACGTTCCACATCTTTTATCTGCTTCTGCATTTTGGACTCAACTTTTTCTTTTCTTTCTTATTCTGGGTTGAAACTTTTTCTTCTGGTCATATCGAACCCTGTTCCTCGAGGTAAAACCTGCTCAGATACCAAAATAAACAAACGAGCAAAAGTTTTTCTGCCCCAGTTTTCACTAGGAAAAATTTCGTGAGTTATTTGTGACCAAACTCTATGCTTCTTCATTATTGAAAGTAATAAAGATCAGGAATGGTATATCCGGTGAAAATCTGATTCTTTGAGAATGATGTTCTCTTATTGTTAAAATGATGCCCTAACTAGGGGGTGAAAACCCTATGTTGGAAAAGAAGACTAGGGAATGGAGACCCTATGTCCAAAATAAAATCAACTAGGGAGTGGAGACCCTATGTTTAAAAACGAAGACTAGGGAGTGGAGACCCTATGTCTAAAATAAAATCAACTAGGGAGTGGAGACCCTATGTTGGAAAAGAAGACTAGGGAGTGGAGACCCTATGTCTAAGATAAAATCAACTAGGTAGTGGTGACCCTATGTTGGAAAAGAGACTAAGGAGTGAACACCATATGTTTAAAATAAAATCAACTAGGGAGTGGAGACCATATGTTGGGAAAGAAGACTAGGGAATGGAGACCCTATGTCTAAGATAAAATCAACTAGGGACTGGAGACCCTATGTTGGAGAAAGAGACTAGGGAATGGAGACCCTATGTCTAAGATAAATCAACTAGGAAGTGGTGACCCTATATTGGAGAAAGAGACTAGGGAGTGGAGACCCTATGTCTAAAATAAAATCAACTAGGGAGTGGAGACTCTATGTTGGAAAGAGACTAGGGAGTGGAGATTTTATGTCTAAAATAAAATCAACTAGGGAGTGGAGACCCTATGTTGGAAAAGAGACTAGGGAGTGGACACTCTATGTCTGAAATATCATCAACTAGGGAGTGGAGACCCTATGTTGGAAAAAGTGACTAGGGAGTGGAGACCATATGTCTGAAACATCATCAACTAGGGAATGGAGAACCTATGTTGGAAAAGAGACTATGGAGTGGACACCCTATATCTGAAATATCATCAACTAGGGAGTGAAGACCCTATGTTGGAAAAAGAGACCAGGGAGTGGAGAGCATATGTCTAAAACATCATCAACTAGGGAGTGGAGACCCTATGTTGGAAAATAGACTAGGGAGTGGAGACCCTATGTCTGAAATATCATCAACTAGGGAGTGGAGACCCTATGTTGGAAAAGAGACTAGGGAGTAGAGACCCTATGTCTAAAATAAAATCAACTAGGGAGTGAAGACCCTATGTTGGAAAAGAAGACTAGGGAATGGAGATCTTATGTCTAAAATAAAATCAACTAGGGAGTGGAGGCCCTATGTTGGAAAATGCAGTTAGGGATTGGAGACCCTATACTACCATGTTTTTGAATTTTCTTTCTTTTTTTTCTTTTCATTTTGATCATATTTTTTTTAATATAAAATGCGGGAAAGGATTTAGAGAAGACTTCCCTTTGGGAGTTGTTGCTATTGCAGACCTGTTTCTAGCTCCCACGCAGTTTCCTTTTGGTTGCACCTGCTTCTTGCGAGGTTGGCTTTGGGTTGCACCTGTTTTTGTTTTTCAAACAAAGAACAATTTGTCAGTTTGAAACGGTGGTTGGTTTTGCGGCCTTACGCGTTTCAATCACTTGATATTGGCTGGATCATTGATGACAACTTCAAATTGCAATTAGTTGTTTACTGGATATCAATTGCATTTCTGTCCCCGGAGGACCTTTGCTTTTCCAAAAATTTACCATGACGGTCAGACTGGTGGGACCTATCTTTTTTAGTTTTATCTCGCCTTTGTGGGCATTCGATTTCTTTCTTCTAGTTTTATCTTCATAGCATTTGGACATTTTTGAGCTTTTCCACCTTACCAAGATAGGTTAGTCACGCGGGACTCAACCTTTCAATTTTACTTTCGTCCTTATAGACACTTCAATTTGACTTCTTTCTTTCGAGAGTCTCGATTTCAAAGCATCAGCCACCATGGCCAATTAGGATTAACTTGATGCCCTTGCCAAGATTGGGTCCGCTTTTTACACATTAGCTTTGATCGAACGAGAACCTTGTAACTCAGTCTTGCTATACCTTCTTTGACTTAGTTTTGGAACAGATTTAGACCGAAAAGGATTCAAAGAAAAACAAATAATGGAATGGACAATGAATTTAGACAAGAGGTATCCCTTCCGGGGGAAGGAAAGAAGGACTTATCTAGCATACGAGCGGACTTCAATGAACATGACATGTCTTTTAGACTAGATTCCTGATTTGTGTAAACCGTCCGACTCTCAGAAATTCACCACAACTTTTGCCTCGAAACTGAGAAACTTTGCCTAGGACTGTGCGGATGGAAAAGGCTGTGAAGATCCTCTTTTCGGTAAGCAGTGCCCTTTATAGGTTTTCACCAGCTGACCTCTCTCATTTCTCTTCTCGCCATCGCCTTATAGTGCCCTTTGCGGGTTTTCACTAACAAGACTCTCTCATTTTCATTTTCTCTGCTTGCCGTCGCTCTATGGTGACCGTGAGGGTTTTCACCAATAAGACTCTCTCATTTTATTTCTCTCATTTCGGTTACCTCAGACCCAAGTGAATGTATCCTCCAATTCTTTGGACATTCTCATTGATTGATCAGGAGGTCTTGAAAAGGATTTGGGTACAAAGATTTGGATTGAATTACAGCTTTGGAACCTTTCAAGTGAAACTGTCGCTGAACCATTGTAACATTTTCCCCAGTTTCAACTTTTGGGGAATGTGAATTTTTATTTCGGTGTGACTGAACCCCAGAGAGAGGATGCTTACGTATCCTTTCGGAATCAAGTCAAATATAGTTCAAACAACTTTGTTTTTGGTTTTCTTTTGCTTTTTCTTTCTCTTTTTGTTTCTTTTCTTTTTTTTTCTTTTCTTCTTTCTTCTTCTTTTTTTGTTTGTTTTTGTTTTAACTCCTTCAGGTTCCAAAGAGGGTAATCAAAGAAAAAGTAACCGGCTCAAAGGGTTTGCAAAGGGTTAATAGTGTTTGGGTAGCGAGAATGAAAGCCTTCGTCATCCCAATCAGAGAATGTTAGTGTTGTGAAAAGGGGGTCAAACATAATACCTTTTGACTGCGTCTCATTGACAGTTTTCTCGAGATCCTTTCCCTCAATATCCCCCAAATACAGCGCTCCCTTTGGCAACACTCTTCTTATAATATACGGACCTTTTCAATTCGGAGCAAATTTCCCTTTTGCTTCTTCATGATGCGGGAGAATACATCTCAGAACGAGCTGGCCCACTTCAAATTTTCTGGGCCGCACTTTCTTATTATAAGCAAGCGCCATCCTTTGTTGGTACAACGGCCCATGGCAAACTGCAGTCATTCGCTTTTCATCGATCATGGTCAGTTGTTCCAAACGGGTTTTGACCCATTCTTCATCCTCGATCTCAGCTTCTACAATGATCCAAAGAGAGGGAATCTCAACTTCTTCAGGTATTACAGCTTAGTGCCATAAACCAATAAGAAGTATGTGGCCCCAGTTGACGTGCGCATGGTTGTGTGATACCCCAATAATGCAAAGGGCAACTTCTCGTGCCATTGTTTGGAACTTTGGATCATTTTCCTGAGGATCTTCTTAATATTCTTATTCGCCGCTTCCATAGATCCATTAGCTTTCGGCCGATAAAGGGTTGAATTACAATGCATGATTCTAAATTGTTCGCATACCTCCCTCATCAAGTGGTTGTTCAGATTTGCAGCATTATCTGTAATGATAGTTTTAGGAATACCAAAACGACAAATGATGTTGGAATGCACGAAATCCACTACTGCTTTCTTGGTGACAGCTTTGAAGGTAATTGCTTTGACCCACTTTGTGAAATAATCAATGGCAACCAGGATGAATCTGTGCCTATTTGAAACTTTTAGGTCAATCGGCCCAATAACATCCATGTGCCATGCAACAAACGACCAAGGTGCTGACATAGGATGTAACTCTGAAGGAGGTACGTGAATCGAGTCGCCGTGTATCTGGCATTGATGGCATTTCCGGACGAAACTGAAGCAATTTGTTTTCATGGTCATCCAATAATAACCTGCCCGGAGGATTTTCTTTGCAAGGACATATCCGTTCATGTGAGGCTCAAACACTCCGTAATGCACTTCATTCATGATCTTTTCAGCTTCTTGGGAATTGACGCATCTTAACAGATTCAGATCTGGGGTTCTTTTATATAGAACCTCGCCACACAAAAACAAACAACTTGTAAGTCTTCTGATAGTTTTCTTCTGGTCTCTACTAGCTTGCTCGGGATATTCTTTTTGTTTTCAAAAACCTTTTGATATCATGGTACCATGGCTGAACATCCGACTCCATTTCAATTGCATTGCAATAACCATGGTTTTCCTGGACTTGGATTTCTAATGGGTCAATATGACAATTACCTGAGTACGGCAACATTGAGGCCAATGTAGCTAGTGCACCTGCTATCTCATTGTGGAATCGAGGAATATACCTGAACTCAACGGATTTGAAATGTTTGCTAAGATCTTCCACATGTTGCCTGTATGGGATGAGTTTGATATCTCGAGTTTCCCATTCGCCCTGGGCTTGTCGAATGATCAAATCGGAATCTCCCATAATTAGCAATTCTTCTATATCCATATCAATTGCCATGTTCATGCCCAGGATGCAAGCCTCATATTCGGCTGTGTTATTTGTACAAACGAACCAAAGCCAGGCTGTTGCCGGATAATGCTGCCCTGTGGGTGAAATCAGAATTGCTCCAATCCCGACACCTTTGGCATTTACGGCTCCATCAAAGAACATTTTCCAAGTATTGGTGTCTTCCGACATTACTTCAATTGAGTTAACTTCCTCGTCTGGAAAATATGTGTTTAGAGGTTAGTACTCATCATCTTCCTAGTTTTCAGCTAGATGATCTGCCAAGGCTTGGGCTTTCATCGCTGTGCGAGTGACATAAACAATGTCAAATTCTGTGAGCAAGATTTGCCATTTCACCAACCTTCCCGTGGGCATCGGCTTCTGGAATATATATTTCAGGGGATCCATCCTGGTTATGAGATATGTGGTGTAAGCCAGCAGATAATGTCTAAGCTTCTGAGCGACCCGAGTTAGGGGGCAACAAGTTCTTTCTAACAAAGTGTATTTGGCTTCATAGCTGGTGAATTTCTTGCTCAGGTAATATATAGCTTGCTCTCTCTTCCCAGTCATATCGTATTGCCACAGGATACAACCAAAAGAATTTTCCAGGACAGTCAGGTACAGGAACAAAGGTCTTCCTGGCTCGGGTGGAACTAGAACTAGAGGGTTTGACAAGTATTTTTTGATTTTGTCAAAAGCTTCTTGGCACTCATCTATCCATTCGGTCGCCGTATCTTTCTTTAACAATTTGAATATGGACTCACAAGTGGTAGTAAGCTGGGCGATGAATTTGCTGATGTAATTCAATCTTCCTAGCAGAGTCATGACTTCTTTCTTGCTCTTTGGGGGTGGAAAATCCCGAATGGCCTTTATCTTTGTCGGGTCTAACTCAATGCCTTTGCGACTGACTATGAACTAGCAGTTTTCCAGATGGAACCCCAAATGCACATTTAGCTGGGTTCAATTTCAAATTATACTTACGTAGACGTTAAAAGAATCTCATCAGATCTCGCATATGGCCTTCCTGAGTTTTGGATTTAATGATCAGATCATCCACATACACCTCAATTTCCTGATGCATCATGTCATGGAAGATGGCTGTCATAGCCCTCATATAGGTGCCCTAGCGTTTTTCAGGCCAAATGGCATGACCTTGTAACAATAAGTGCCCTACGGTGTGGTGAAAGCTGTCTTTTCTGCATCCTCTTCATCCATCAGGACTTGGTGGTACCCGGCATAACAATCAACGAAGGACTGTATCTCATTCTTAGTGCACTTGTCCACGAGGATATGAATATTTGGCAGAGGAAAGTTTTCCTTGGGACTTGACTTGTTCAGATCCCGATAATCAACAAACAATCAGGTTTTTCCATCTTTCTTTGGTACTGGAACCACGTTAGCCAACCACGTGGTGTACCGGACAACTTGAATCACACCATCTTTCAGTTGCTTTGTGACCTCCACCTTGATTTTGTCACTGATATATGTTTTGAATTTTCTTTGCTTTTGCTAGTCAGGTGGATAATCAGGATATATAGGCAATTTATGTACCACCAAATCGACACTCAATCCAGGCATATCATCATAGGACCATGCAAACACGTCCTTGAATTCAAACAAGAGTTGAATCAATGCATCCCTAGTCCTCTCCTCAGCATGAACACTTATCATGGTTTCTCGGATTTCTCCTAGGCTACCTAAGTTGAACGACTTGGTTTAATTTAAATTTGGCTTGGGCTTATTCTCAAATTGCTCCAATTCTCGATTTATTTCTCTAAAAGCCTCATCTTATTTCACAGTAAGGCGGCATTTTAGGATCTGAGCATGAAGTCCGCAAGCATGTCATGTTATTTAAGTCTGCATTATTAGAAGTGAAAAGGAAAAAGATAAGAAAACAGCAAGATCAGGGAAAAAAAAGAAAAAGAAAAGACGAATGAAATATTGATTTCATTTCATTTCATTGAAGATACGAGGGTTTACATCAAAACTAAATGACAATAAAGTAAAACATTCGAGTTACACCCTGAAATAACTCGTAATGCAGAAGAAATAGCAAGACTAGACTACCGGGACTCTCGTCTGATAGGGAATGGGGTAGCTTTCCAATTCTAGAGTTTGGCATCCGATCCTACATACTACATTTCGGCACTGCTCGTGCCTTCCCCAGGCCGGACCATGTGTGACTCATATAGAATTTGCTTCAGGGATTCACAAATATCATCGATTTCTTTAGCCGTGAAGGCTTCTTCTCTTCTTCTTCTTCTTCTTCTTCTTCTTCTTCTTCTTCTTCTTCTTTTTCCACACACTTTGTCTTGACAAAGGATTGGGCAAGGTGTGGAATAGGCTGGGACAGGACCCACCCTTTTTCTTTGCGCTTATTGGCCCATTTTTTGTCAGCTTCTATAGCTTGGAAACCCAGACCAAAAAACTTTTCATTGGCGGTTGAAGTGATGGTTTCAGTGATACCCTGCAGAGACAACCCAGGCCCCTTTCCAGGCTTATACCCATGTCTAATCATTTGAGTGGCAACATGACTGCAGCATTAGATAAGCAAGGTTGAGGTAATGGGGACCATTCTTCACATTGGTCGGCTACCACGATCTCGAATGTCTACAATATGTTCACTACCTTCTTTAGCTTCCAGACACGGGACTGAAGGGTCCCTGTAGATGGACTGCTCATCTTCTCCATGGACAATAATTTCTTAATCATCATACTCAAATTTAACCATTTGATGGAGGGTGGAGGGGACAACTCCTGCAGCATGAATCCAGGGTCTTCCCAGAAGGAAATTATATGAAGTTTCCATGTCCAAAACTTGGAAAGTCAGTTCAAAATACACGGGGCCAATAGTCAAAATTAGATCAAGTTCCCTTATGGTCTTTTTTGACCCCATCAAAAGCTCGGACACAGACATTGTTTTCCCGGATTCTTTTCATTCCGATCTCCATTCTCTGTAGTGTTAAGAGAGGAAAAATGTCGGCCCCGGATCTACCATCTAACATTACTCTTTTCACATAATAGCCCTCACATTTGACTGTCAAGTGAAGGGCCTTGTTGTGGGCGGCTCCCTCTGAGGGTAAATCATCGTGGCCGAAGGAAATTCTGTTGACCTCAAAGAATCTTTGTGCCATTCTCTCCAATTGTTCGATAGAAGTATCAACCGGGACATATGCTTCGTTGAGTGTTTTCAAGAGCACCTTCTGGTGTTTATCGAACTCAGTAACAGAGATAAGAGTGAAATCTAGGAAGGAGCCTTCCGGAGTTGGTCAACTGTTGCGTATTCTGAAGCTTTCATCTTTTTGAGGAACTCTTCCGCTTCCTCATTGCTGATGGGTTTCTTGGACGGCAGCCTTTTATCCTTGTTTAATTTGAACCTTTTTAGCTCTTCTGGGTTATGGTACTTCCTAGACTTATTCATTTCATTCATCTCTTCGATGACCTCTTTCCCCTTGTAAGTAACTATGGTTTTTGTTATAGTTCCAGGGGACTGCGGAAAGGTCCTTCATAGGACTTTGCGGTGCGTGGATGATAACCACAGGCTCAGTCATCCTTGGTGAAATTACGGGCCCACGCGCCACATAGGTCTCCTTTGGGACATACACTCTTGAGACACTCAGTGTGCCCTTATCTTCCTTGAACTTCCTGGGATGATTCAAAATGAATGGTTCTTTCCTCGAGGTCTTAGGAACATAGAGGACTTTGTTCTCAGCAGATGCCACCCTAGTCTTTGCTTCAACACCCTGAGGGACCGGAATGACGTTCTCCTTAGTTTTGGCCTGCTTTGTTGTTGCTTTGGGCCTTGTCCCTTAATCAACGATTGCAATGATGGCTTTTAATGCTGGATTGAACTTCTTGTCATTGCAAATCATTCCAATGACTGGCCCATTATTGTGAGCTGGTAATGGGTTGTTGGTCACGTTAGGGATCTCTTCATCCCTTAGCATAATTTTTTTCTCATCTATCAAGCTTTTGATTGCCCTTTTGAGGGTCCAACAGTCCTCTGTATCATGGCCTTCTGCTTCTGAATGGTAAGCATACCTGGTACCGGCCCGGTATGATGGGGATGCAGGGTTTTGCCAATTGGGGGGTACTGGTTGCAACAAACCCAGTTGGATCAACTTCTGGAGTAGGCTGGAGTAAGATTCACCAATGGGGGTAAAATCGGTTCTCTTGGGAGGTTCACGAGGGCATTGATTATGTTGGTGCATGTTTTGTGGTGGACGAGGATTATATGGAGCTTGGTAGGGATGGTTATTTCTGGGAAATGGAGCTCGGGTTTAATTATACTACTGCTGTGGACAAGTGTAAGGTTGGGCATTCATCACCGCATAGTGGGGCGGTGCTATGGCATAGGCAGCATCTTGTAATAATATCACGAGGTTCTGGGAGGTATGTAAGAGCGATCAAATGATTCCCGAGGCCCTCGTGATCCTGAAGTCATCATAGCTCCCTCCTCCCTCTTTTTACGATTGGCAAGACCCCCTAAGCTGTTCTGGATGGCTTGGGAGGTGGCTTTCAAGGCAGCTTGACTTAATATTCTGCCAGTTTTCAAACCGTTTTCCACCATTTCTCCAATTATGATTGCTTCAGCAAATGGTTTGCTCGTAGCGGACATCATATTTTGAAAATAGTCTGCCTCTTGGGCATGCAAGAAAACTGTAGCCATTTCCGTGTCATCCATGCGGAGTTTCACTCTGGCAGCCTACTCTCTCTATTTAACGGCATATTCTCTGAAACTTTCAGTTGGTTTCTTCTTCAGGTTTGAAAGGGAGTTGCGGTCTGGGGCGATGTCCACATTATACTGGAATTGGTGAATAAAATCTCGGGCCAGATCATCCCACACATGCCAATAGGTAATTTCTTAATCCATGTACCACTCCGAAGCAATTCCCGTCAAGCTCTCTCCGAAATATGCTAGTAATAACTCTTTCTTTCCACCAGCCCTTCTCAGTTGATTGCAATTTCTTTTTAAATGAGCAATGGGGTTTCCGTGCCCATCATACTTCTCAAACTTTGGCATCTTGAAGCCCGCTGGTAAGTGGACATGGGGAAACATACACAGGTCGGAGTATGAGACACTCTTTCGGCCACTCAAGCCCTGTATGTTTTTCAAGCTTTGTTCTAAACTCTTCATCTTCCGAGCCATTTTCTCTTGTTCTGGATTCTTGACAACCTTTTCTTGCTTAACCAGAAACTCATACTGTAGTTGTTAGGCGTACGAGTCCGAAGTGACATGAGTCATATCAGGTTGAAATGGCGGAACTTGGAAAGTGAATGTTGGGGGTTCAAAGCATGGCCTAGGCATGGTTGGTGGTGCCATGGTAAAGACCAGTGGTGCGGAAACCACCATTGACGGTACTCCGGAGAATGGCGCCTGGGGGCGAACAACAGAAGGCATATCGGCAAAAGATGATGTAGAAAGATGCCCAACTGGCAAAAAAGGATTTGCCATGGGGACGTTAGTGGTTTCGACTGTCCTTGGGACCAGTTCGGGGAAACTGGGGATAGTGCTTCGTGGTTCTCTACCATTTGACCAAGCGTCCCACATTTCCAACATGCGGAGCCGTAACATCCTGTTTTCCTTGGCAGTTTTCATTTCTGGTTGTGAGATATCCGGCTCGAGGCTATCCTCGGTGTTAATGATGTGGAGGTTTCCTTCCGAAGCCATTGGGACTTTCCCTTTTGATCTTGTAAAGTAGGGGTGAGAAGCAAGATTTCTGACAAAACCAACCACTTTATAAGATCTACTATCTATCAACAGACAACACCCTTGTCAGTTTAAAATATTTAACAGATATGAGATCACACATTGGGAATGCACTGCACCTGGACAGTTAAACGTTTTCTAAAATTCTTTTTCCTTAACCGCGTGTTTCATCGCGGCTTTCATTATCTCTTTATCTCTACAGCTCTTTTCTTTTCTTCTCGTCTTGATTCTCTCCTCTTTCTCTTTTTTTTCGTGGTCTTTCTCCCTCTTTATTTTTTAGTTTTTTATTTTTAGATAGGGCTATGGTCGTACCCGATGGGGAATGCCTACATATCATGATATCGCATGAATCAGACCATTACGTAGTTTAGGAGAATATTAATAAAATGAAAGGAAAGAAAATTTTGGGTTGTCTCAGAAATTCCATTAACAAAATCTTTTTGGTTTTTCTATAATAAGGACTCGGAGGTACTGATAACCAAAAGGGAAAAGTGACGCAGACTTAAAACCTAACTAATTACAAACGAAAGGACAAACAGATTCAGGAAAAGTAAAATACAAGCTAGAAACAAAATCAAAAATTCAAGAACACATCAGAGCTTCAAATGCTATTTCGGGGGCCCGCGGGACATCAGCCAATCTTGGCGCGGGCTTGCATGCAATCTCTTCCTGGAGGAACTCTAGATCAGCCATTACCTGGCGAGCGGTGGTCAGCATTTTGAAGTAAAAAAACATAGACCTGGTCATTCCCTCACATTCGTAGCACTTCATGGCAGCGTAATAAGCTATTTATTTTATTCTCATTCTGATGACACCCTTTTCTTGGAGCAGGCGTCAAATTTGCTGCGCACGGGCTTCTAGTACCTGCGTGGCTGCGTTGTTTTGGTCTTGCAGCTTCTGCACACTTTCTTCTAATTGGCAAATCAGTGCATAACAATATTCTCTTTCCTTTTTGAAATCCTTTGTCTGCCGAACCATTTTATTTTCGAGGGTCGCAAACTTTTCTTTCAAAGTCGCGATTCCCCTATCATACCTTTGTTTTAATTGGCAGGCTGACTTTGCTTGTTCTTCTGCAACTTTTGCCAACTTTGCTCGAGCCTTTGCCAAGTCTTCCTCGGCTTTGGTCAGGTCAGCCGCATAGTCGTGCATTTTTCGCCTCAGATTGCTTATGATTTTTTCATCTCTGTCGCTTCTCATTGGCGTTTTGGCAGCTATTTTTATTTCCAGATCTGAGCTCAGAGGGCTTCGTTTTCCTGGGCCAATCTTTTCTTCTCTCCTTCATCCTCAGCAACTTGCAGTCCGTTATCAAATTTAATGGTTCTGATTTGATCCTCTAGTTTGCTTGTGGTAGCCCGGTATTCTTTCTCTTTGGCCAACCAAGCCACTGTTCTTGTGCTGCATCAACAAATTCTTGAATATGGGGCCTTTTAGCCGGCCGTCCAGACTCGTCATTTTCCATAACTCTCTTTCCATACCCAGCAGCATAACCCGATAAAACCTCGCCTTTAGACAAATCATGTACTCGGGTGTCTGCCCCCAAGTACTGACATTCGCTCCAAATTTGACGAACCAAATCTTCAGGAAATTGGCAATCGGAGTGGATTTCAACCACATATGTACTAAGATCTTCATTTCTATGGAGCGTTTGGCATCTTCCGAGTTGTCTCAAAACCCGATAGGGAGCATAGGGCTGGATACTTCGGAGGCCCAATAGAAGGAAGTATGGACGAGTGGCGGGCATGTAAATAATTTCACCAACAGGGAGCCAACCCAATGTCCACTCTATCTGATCTGCTGTTGTACAATGAAGGCGGGCGATCCAATCTTTGACCCCTTTAGGTCTTTCAAACCCTGTAACTCGTATACCAAATTCTTTAATGCAATTTTTTCCAGTACAACCATAATTCATGTATCTGGGACGGTGACAAAGGTGCTCGATCATCCATATTTGTAGCAACAGATTGCATCCTTCGAAAAACTTGACTCCTGCTTTACACGAGGTGAGAGCTCGGAATATATCTGACACAATCATGGGTGCGAGGGTACTTTTGGCCTGGGTAGTCAAAACATGGACGATTCCAGCTATACGCAAATCAATATGTCCATCTTCTCTTGGAAACACCAGAAGGCCTAAAAATGCTACTATGAAAGCAAAGCATCTATGAGTTTCCCTTTTTGCCCGATTTCCTTTACTGCACAGTCCATTTTTTGGGTTCTCAAATCCTTTTAGGTGACCGTACCACTGATATATGAAGTGAAAAGTGCAAACTCCAGCTGCTAGACCTTTTGCCTTTATTTGCCTGCTTATTTTTAGTAGGTCTAGAAACTTGTGGGAAGTAACGGTCCTCGGAGACACCAGATATTTATGTCTTAGTCCTTCTGTACTCCTGGCATAACCCGCCATTTCTTTCAGAGTGGGCATAAGCTCTAAATCTGAGAAATGTAGAACATTGTGAGCGGGGTCCCAGAATGATACCAGTGCCTCTATCAAATCACTTCTAGGTTGGACCTTTAATAGTCCAGTGAGTGCCCCAAGGTATTGATTGACCCTGTCTCGTCCTTTTTCTCAAATCTTCCCACAACATGTGGAGTGCTAGAGGGATATGGTCTATAACCTTTATCGGCAAGTTTTGAACAGTGCTCATTCTACACATTTTAAAGAAAATCAAGGTGACCAGGTTGAAACATATGAATTTTATTTAAATTTTTTTTTTTGTCATTTTGATTTTGAAAACGGATTAGGGCTACTTTTGCAAATACGACCCTTCAGCACTTCGGACAGGAAGATTTTAGGGTTGTGCTCGCTAAGTGGCCAAAACTTGGGAAAAGGACTCTAGGCGGCTATTTTTGCAAAAACGACCTTCCGGTGCCCTGTTGGAACATTCTGACTATTTGGACAAAAAAAGGCATCACCCAATTTTATTTATGACAAAATGACACCATTTTCATATGTTTTCTGCAAAACGAGGCTGAACCTGATGAAGGTTGCCTACGTATCTCACATCCGGTGAGAATCAAACCTGCGTAGTTCGGTCAATTTTGAGACAAACAGAAAAATGTGGCTTTCAAAAACATCTACTTATTTTGAAATGACTTTTCTTGTGCTTGTTTTTTTTTCAAAATTTCGGTAGAGTTTCAGAATTTTTTGCAAAAACCTGGATTTTCAGAACCGGGTGATTTTTCTCTCACCTACCTCACTTTTGGTTTTTCTTGATTATTATTTACATTTTTTACTCTAAAACCCAGTCAACATGCAAGCCAAAACAAACAAATGCACAAGTAGCACGTAAAATGCATCGGGATGGTCTTTTAGTTTGGGTACACATGTCCTAGATGGATCCAACCCCTATGTTAAGTCCCCAAAGTCAAATGCATATGATGCAAACAAACGTTCCTACTAGAGATCCGGCATGAGGCTATGTTATTCTAGGTTTGAATCTTGGAGTATGTTGTTCTAGACCTGGCTTACCCGAGCGGATAACTCGAG
>MCJB01032633.1:43100-76720 GCA_002018475.1 Nicotiana obtusifolia | reverse complement strand
GGGGCAACGTACCCGAGAGAAGCAGGGCTTTCGTAACAGTTTATATATACAGTTCACAGAATATCAAAGCGGTAAAAAGTGACATTTAACACATTAGGCTCAAAACATGTAAAGAATCAGCTAATAAACAAAAGCCAAGTATAAGAGTTACTCTAAACTCGAATTCTAAACCCTGAAACAGAAATTCTAGGTTCGATCCCAGCAGAGTCGCCAGAGCTGTCACACCTCCTTTTTCCGAGGGATAGGAGATAGGAGATTTTTCCAATTAAAGTGACATTATTAGAAATGAGATTATTTATTTGTTTTTAGAGTCGCCACTTGGAATAATTATGGTGTCTCAATTCACTGGTTTATTTTAAATACCAAACGAGGAAAATTAACTCTATTTACGGTCTGCGAACATAAAAGACCGGGTAAGGAATTCTGTTAACCCGGGAGAAGGTGTCAGGCATTCCCGAATTTCGTGCTTTTAGAACGGTCGCTCAATAATTAATACTTGGCCTAATTATTTGATTTATTACATATTTTGAACCTATTGTGCATTTTTAAATTTTAATTGCTTTTAATCGCTTTTTAAGATTTATGGAGTTTATCTGAATAAGTCACGATGTCACGCACTTATTGTTTTTGTACATGTTGCGAATCGCGCCACGTGAGATGCACCCGCGATTTACAATGTGTTTATTTTTATTATCATTTGAAGTTGTGGTCAAGTCACGTGAAACACGCACTTGAATTGAGATTTACGTATCATGACTATGTCACAAGAACCGTACCCACAGTCATGATGATTTATTTAAACGTGCCTAAAGCAAACTACGATATTGAAAGGGTTATAATTCTAGGAGTTAAGTTGCCTTTATTTTATTATTATGCTGGGGAAGACCGAGCACGCTTGCTCGAGCTGTACCTGAGGCCCTTCAAAGCATATGCTGGCCTCGGTTTGATCTACTGGCCTCGAATTTAATTAATTGGTGTCGATGGCCCCTACCATGTTCCTTTAAGGGGGCCAACTGAAGTGATGATGGGCTCCTGATCGAAGCCAAACCATATACACTTCTGCATGGGTTCTTCAATCCTCAAATTAGATCAACCGGTGATCGAGCTTGAGGACTATGGGCTCCGAATCGAAGCCATACCACCCACACTTCTGCGTAGATTATTTCAATCCTCGAGTTTGATCGATCAGTGACCGAGCTCAATGGCTGACTGATTTCAGCTTCCCCGATGTCCCTCAAAACATGACTACTTATCTGGACGACTATCGAGCTAAGGTCCAGATCGAAGGTCAAGTAACCTTCACTCTGTATAGCATTTAAATATAACCAAACAGTAATGACCGAACAATGGAGCAACAGATATAGTCTTCGAAACGACAAGCAATTACAGTTTTAAAAAATTAAACTCAAATCAAATAGTGCCGTTAACAAAACAATACAAATAGAGACTTGCAAAGAACATTTTAAGTTCATAGAGGTAAGCATGGTCATGAAAATTACTTATCATTTTATATACCTCAAAGAATAATTATAGGTGAAATCTTTACATACCTATCTGCTTATAGATAAACTGAAAATAGCCAAGTAGAAGCTAAGAAAAACTACTAACGAATGAGCTCAGTAGGATCGGCAACAGGGAGCAGAAGAACAACCTCGAGTCTTGATTAAATCGATAGAGTGACAACAACAAATTTTCCAATAACTCTACATGAGGTTGAAGAAGACAAAAGTCGAATAGCAAATCAAAAAAAAAAAAAAAAAACAGCTTCTGAAAATCTTGATGGAATTTTCAGTGTTATCATTTGAAATTAGTGTCAATGATGAAAAGAAACTCCTGAACTTTTTATTTTCAAAGAACTCATCTCTCTCCACTCTATTTTTTTCTTCTGCTAAATTCTCTTTCTCCTCTGCTAAATTCTGTTTTCTCTTCGTTCCCCTTCCTCCTCTCCTAAATTTTGTTTTCTCTTTGTTCCCGTCCTCCTCCTCTAAATTCTATCAAGAGGAGTGTATATATACTAGGTATTAAAACCATGAGAGATGGTCTGTCAGAGGAGAGAATCTCCAACGTGAAATCCGAAAGAGTGTTAGAGGGAAAAATATTTTTTACTTGAAAATGCTAGCTGCACTATTTGGTGGTTAGACCTTTCTTTTCTGAGCCCTCTTCTTCTGTTTTTACTACTAAGGCCCCTTTAGAGTTTCATACAACCCCCTTAACCCGCCTAAGTATACACTTACTAAATGGGTCTGCCTATCCACTAAGGCCGGTCTCCATTTCGACCCCAAACTGTCGGATCGAGGTTAGAGACGAATTCCCAGCCGTTGGGTCGAGGGGCGATCGATAGCTGAGATCGAGGGCAGGAGAGACGAAGGACGTCTCTGGGGTTTATTCAAGGGGATGGTCGAGATGGGTTTCGAACCATCGAATCGGGGCGAGCAATGATTGGGATCGAGGGCAGGAGAGGCGAAGGGCGTCTCTGGGGTTTATTCGAGGGGATGTTCGAGATGGATTTTGAACCATCGAATCGAGGGCGAGCAATGACTGGGATCGAGGGCAGGAAAGGCGAAGGGCGTCTCTGAGATTTATTCGAGGGGATGGTCGAGATGAGTTTCGAATCGAAGGCGAGTAATGGCTGGGATCGAGGGCAGGAGAGACGAAGGGTGTCTCTTGGGTTTATTCGAGGGGATGGTCGAGATGGGCTTCGAACCATCGAATCGGGGGCGAACAATGGCGGGATCGAGGGCAGAAAAACGAAGGGCGTCTCTGGGGTTTTGTTCGAGGGGATGGTCGAGATGGGTTTCGAACCATCGAATCGAGGGCGAGCAGTGGCTGAAATTGAGGGTGACTGAAACGGTGTCGTTTTGGTCACTGATGGAGCTGAGCGGGTACAGGGAATGGGCTGGGACAGGATGTGATTAGTAATTTAGGCTTAAAAACAGTGGCCCAGAACGGAAGATTGTCGGCAACTGAGTGAGGAAGTAGCCCGGCTGTTCAATAACGGACATATTCGAGAATTCTTGAGCGGCCGAGCCAAGATTCATTTCAGGAACAGGAGTTCCAACAGACGGACGGGGCAAGAAGAACCTCAACACGTCATCAACATGATCATCGGTGGAGTCGATACCCCTCAGGGGCTGGTGTTGAAACGCACCAAAGTATCCATCACTAGGGAGAAACGAACTCGGGATTACACACCGAAAGGAACTTTATCTTTTAGCGACGAGGACGCGGAAGGGATTATACAGCCCCATAATGACGCACTGGTAATATCTGTACTCATACATAAAATTCGAGTTAAATGTGTGTTAATCGATCCAGGTAGCTCGGTCAACATCATTCGATCAAGGGTCGTGGAGCAACTTGGTCTACTAGACCAAATCGTTCCTGCAGTCCAAGTTCTAAATGGATTCAACATGGCATGTGAAACCACTAAGGGTGAGATAACATTACCGGTAAATAATGTCGAGACTGTACAGGAGGCTAAATTTTAATGTAATCGAAGGAGACATGAGGTACAACACCTTGTTCGGAAGGCCATGGATCCACAACATGAGGGCGGTGCCTTTGACGCTACACCAGGTGTTGAAATTTCTAACACCCGACGGGGTTAGAACAGTCTACGGGGAACAACCGTCCGCAAAATAAATGTTCGCCATCGAAGAGGTGATGCCGGTATCTATAGTTCCAACATCGAAAGGCCCAAACCAAGTGATCGAAGACAGGACGAAATAGTAATCACTGATATCGTCTTCAGCAGATCGAGCTTTTATACCCCTGATAATTCCGATGCCACTAAATTGACGGTCGAGGAACTGGAACAAGTCATATTGCGAAAGGACCTGCCCGATCGAAAGGTATACCTAGGCACGGGGCTGAGCTCCGAGCTTAGGATAAAACTCATTCAATTTCTTATGGCCCCATTGGAGATAACCACTCACAAGATGAGCCTGGACCCGAAATTCCATCCGGTTAAACAAAAAAGGAGGTCCCAGTCTGAAATCAAGCATGCTTTCATCAAGGATGAGGTATCTAGACTTCTTCAAATAGGGTCTATTCGGGAGGTCAAATACCCAGATTGGTTAGCAAACATAGTGGCAGTCCCTAAGAAAGGGAATAAATAAGAATTTGTGTAAATTATAAAGATTTGAATAAAGTGTATTCCAAAGACTCTTTTCCCTTGCCCAGCATCAACCGCATAATCAACGCTACGTCCGGCCACGAGACCCTAAGTTTTTTCGACGCCTTTTCCAGGTACAACCAAATACGTACGAACCGGGTGATCAGGAAAAAACTTCTTTCATCACTAAATATGGCACATACTGTTATAAGGTAATGTCATTTGGATTAAAAAATGCTGGTGCCACATACCAACGCCTAGTGAAACAAATGTTCGAGAAACAAATAGGGAAGTCAATGGAGGTTTACATTGATGACATGTTAGTTAAGTCCCTGCAAGCAGAGGACCACTTAAGACATTTGCAGGAAACATTTAGTATACTGAAGCAGTACAACGTGAAGTTGAACCCTGAAACATTTTGAGGTCATCCGACAAAAGCTATCGATTCTACGCACTGTTGAAGAAGAAGAACAATTTTTTGTGGACCCCAGAATGCCAGCAAGCTTTGGAGGAACTCAAAAGGTATTTACCGAGCCCGCCATTGCTTCACTCACCGAAGGCGGACTAACAACTGTACCTATACTTGGTGGTCTCGGAGATAGCGGTGAGTAGAGTCCTAGTTTGGGAAGAACAAGGTACGCAATTTTCAATTTACTATGTTAGTAGAACCTTAGACGAAGCCAAAACTAGGTACTCCCACCTAGAAAAACTGGCGCTCGCTCAGTTAAGTGCCTCCAGGAAGCTGAAACCGTACTTCCATTGTCATCCTATATGTGGCGTAATGACTTACCCATTAAGAAATGTTATGCATAAGCCCGAGCTCTCGGGCCGAATGGCCAAATGAGCCATCGAAATAAGTGGGTACGACATTGAGTATCGACCTCGTACCGTCATTAAGTCTCAGATTTTGGCAGACTTCATGGCCGATTTCACGTTGACCCTAATACCCGAGGTCGAAAGAGAGTTGTTGATTGACTCAGGAACTTACTTGGGAATCTGGACCCTCTTCACGGACGGTGCCTCGAACGCAAAAGGGTCCGGACTTGGCATCGTATTGAAGCCACCACCAGGTAATATAATTAGACAATCTATTAAGACTGTGAAATTGACTAACAACGAGGCCAAATATGAAGCTAGATTGCAGGCCTTGAACTAGCCAAGAGTTTGGGGGCGGAAGTGATCGAAGCCAAGTGCGACTCCCTTCTTGTGGTAAACCAAGTCAACGGAACATTCGAGGTCAGAGAGGAACGAATGCAAAGGTACTTGGATAAATTGCAAGTGACATTACATCGGTTCAAAGAATGGACTTTACAACATGTACCTCGAGATGAAAACAGCGAGGCCGACGCCCCTCGCTAACTTGGGATCGTCGGTCGAAGACGACGAATTCAACTTGGGAAAAGTCGTACAACTTATGATGTTAGTAGTGGAAGAAGGCCACGCCGTGATTAACTCGACGAGCCTAACTTGGGGTTGGGGGAACAAGTACGTAGAATATCTCAGATCCGGTAAACTACCCTTGGATCTAAAAGAGTCGAGGTCCCTACGTAAAAAGGCGGCCCAATTTAGCTTGTCCAAAGACGGAATCTTGTTCAGAAAAATAGTTGATGGCCCACTCGCGATATATCTCGGATCGGGCGATACTGAATACGTTTTGAGGGAAATCCACGAGGGTACCTGCGAAAATCATTCAGGCGTGGAGTCATTGGTTTGAAAAATAATTAGAGCCGATTATTATATTGACATGGAAAAAGATACAAAGGAGTTCGTTCGAAAATGTGATGAATGCGAAAGACATGCCTAGATGATCCATCGACCCAGGGAGATGCTCCACTCAGTTTTATCACCATGGCCATTCATGAAGTGGGGAATGAACATCGTTGGCCCTCTTCCGTGGGCACCAGGTAAAGCTCAATTTATACTATTTATGACTGATTATTTTTCTTAATGGGTGGAAGCTCAGGCATATGAGAAGGTCAGGGAAAAAGAGGTCATCGATTTCATTTGGGATCACATCATATGCCAATTTGGAATGCCAGCCGAGATTGTATGCGATAACGGGAAGCAATTCATCGATAGAAAAATCACCAAATTCCTCGAAGATCATAGATCAAAAGGATCCTATCGACACCCTACCACCCTAGTGGGAATGGACAAGCTAAATCTACCAATAAAACCATACTGTAAAACCTCAAAAAGAGGTTAACTGATGCCAAAGGGAGATGGAAGGAAATGTTACCCGAAGTCCTATAGGCATACCGTACAAACGCGAAGTCTAGCTCCAGGGCCACCCATTCTCTCTGGTTTATGGCGCCTAAGCTTTGATACCAGTCGAGGTCGGGGAGCCAAGAATCATATTCTGATATTCAACAGAGGAGTGGAACCATGAAGCCATGAATACGAACCTAGAGCTGTTAGATGAAAGGCGCGAAGCCGCCCTTGTTTTGTTGGCTGCCCAAAAGCAATGGATCGAGATGTATTATAACAGAAGGGCCAATCTTCGATACTTCAATGTCGGGGACATAGTACTAAGAAAGGTCACATCGAACACACGGCGTTCGAACAAGGGAAAGCTAGGACGGAACTAGGAAGGACCTTATCATACCATCGAAATCACCGGAAAGGGATCCTAAGAGCTCGGAACAATGAACGGTAAACAACTACCAAACAACTGGAATATAACTCACTTAAAGCAGTATTACTGCTAAGGTACGGCCCCATTCTTTATTTTTTATTTACATTATAAACTAACGCTTGCAGGTAGCAAACAAGGGACCATACGAGATGTTAGTTCTAAAAGCACGCGTTGCACTTTTTTTCCCTTGGACCGGTTTTGTCCAAATGGGTTTTACCGCAAGGTTTTTAACGAGGCAAAAACTAAATCGTGCTAACTTAGATTCGAAGGCCGGTAACGAATTGGTGACAACAGTATTCGAGGCCTTTCTTCGATCTACCCCGAATACTGCGGGGCCAGTTTTGCATGGAAAGAGACTTCAGGGTTAAAGGGTTGAAGATCAATAAGATTCGCTGTAAGGGCCAAACGGTCAAATGAACCATGCTCACATAGAGTGCTCGAACCCTGACACAAAGCTTGTACACATACATTACTAATATGCATATGAATAAAGCGAAGTCTCTTCTTTGCAGACGTCGTGTCTTTTAAAACTTTTCCTTTAAATTTCTTAAGGAATTCCCTGCTTATGATCCCCTAAAGGTAACGAGCCTAAGGGCTGCCTTAACCTGAGTTCGAATAATCACTCTCTCACTCGGGGGATGCCGTCCCAAAAAACAAATTCAGACGGTCCAAGTTATTAGATCTCGAGGGCACGAAGCTTATTTGGCAACACCTGAATTAAAAGGCTAAGGCCATTGTGGGTTAACGAGATCCAAGGGGACGAAGCTTATTTGGCAACGCCTGAATTAAAAGGCTAAGGCCATTCCGGGTTAACGAATTCGAGGCACAAAGCTTATTTGGTAGCGCCCGAATGAAAAGGCTAAGACCATTCCGGGTTAACAAAATCCGAAGGCACAAAGGCACAAAGGCACAAAGGCACAAAGCTTATTTGGCATTGCCCGAACTATAAAGGCTATGGCCATATAAAAACGGCTCAGGGACGTCTAAAGGCCGCAACAAAAATAACAAGGCATTGAAATTTCTTAACCGGTTCTAAAGGCTACACTCGGAAGATTATAGAACTAAGCTACTTTGGGGAAGAAAGTTTTCGGTAACACCGATTCTCCATGATGCCTCAAAATGAAATAATGTTAGAGGCAAGACTTGTTCGAACCGTCGAACATAATCTAACTATTTCATGCTAAGGCATTTCGATCTTTGCGAATACAAATAAAAAAACAAAGAAAAAATTTGAAAGTTGTGAAAGGTGGCCTTATATATATATATATCAAAAATCATTTTTACAAGGGTTGAATAGCCCGCTACAAATTTCTACAAAGGCCGAGCGGCCTTGATACATAGTATTGAGCACAAAAAGGGATAAAAATCGAACACAAGCAACTTGATCTCGACTGGGTCCCGCCTCGTCATCAGAATTTTTGGGGTTTTCTCATTCTTCGGACCTGACTGAACCCTCGAAATCATCCTCTTTGGGATAGGCCAATTTTCTGGCCTCGGCTTCAGACATCTTGGCATCCTCTTCTCCGCAGATAAGTCAAAACCCCGAGCGTGGACTTCCTCGAGGGCCTGCGTACGGGAGCGCCACTTTATATGCTCGACCATATTTTTTTATTGTTCTTGAGCCGCCTCGGCATCAGCCTTGTACTGAGCCACCATCAGACTCCAGCTTTGACCACGGCGGTTTCTGACTTGGCCATTTTAAGCTCCCTCGCAAGATTATCTCGATCTGAGACAACCAAACCAACCTAGGATTGAAGTTCCTCGGCTTTTTTGGTCTTGGTCTCAGCTTTTTCCTTTGCCGCTCTTTGTTGGGTTTCTACTAAAGTTAGTTGTGTCCGAGCTACCTCTTTTTCCAAGGCCAGACGATCTAGCCTGCCCCTCTATTCATCGACTCAGCATTAACCACATCCATCTTAGTTCTAAGCTGATTGATCCGATCGAGTTTCTGCTGGACCTGCGTATTTTGACCATCAGTAACTGAATCAAATTCGTCATCACTCACTTCGAAAACTTTTACCTGCTCGACCAAGTCAGCATGATCCTTCCGAGCAACCTCCAGCTCTGTATGGAGGCTCTTAGCCTCCCCTTCGAGCTGTTCATTGAGAAGTTTAAGGGTGTCTTTCTTCTCAATAAGTTCCCGAGTCTTGGCCTCGTGGCGTTTGAACTATTCCCGGTATCGGAGAAAAACCTCGTGATGAAGTACTGAGGCCTGCAAGCACAAAGGAAAATGTTACGATTGCTTACGATAAAATCAAAGTACACAATAAATGATATCCCAGTTACTTGATTCAATGCTTGTTGAGCTTCATTGAACAGGCAGGGCGCTTCCACCTCATTCATTTTGGCTTGATCTTCTTCAGTCACTAAGCACTGAAGGTAATTGGCCACCCCTACGGGGGCGAAAAGAACCTGTGCGTCCTTGGGAAGGGAAAAAAAGAACAGTGCGTTTCCGATAAGGACATGCCCTCGGGGCAGGGAATCGATCGACCAATTTCGGACTAAAAGAAGTCCCACTTGTTTCAGAGGGTAAGCTCTTCCTTGGTATCTCTAAATCACCGAACCCAATAAACATCGACTCTGTGAACGAAGGCGAATCGACGATCTCAGTTGGACCAAGTGCTCCCTGCGACATTTTCCTCGTATCAAGGGAAGCCTCAGCTCCTGCCCCCACCTCGGCTTCCCCGACTTGATGAACATCGGCTTCACCGACCCCTGGTTCGGAGGCTCCTTGCCCTTCAAGCTGGGACAACACACTGGCCACTAGGTCAAAGTCTTCATCCTCTCTCTCGGACTCATCCCTCAGTCGATGGACCAAGTCCGAGGACAATGATCGACCGCCGGCACTTCTTTTGGACTTACACGCCAATCTTTTCTTTGGTCTCTTCTTCTCGAAGCCCAGAGAGCTCGGAGCCTTTTTCCTTTTCTTCACTTTATCTTGCTTTGAAGCAGGGGGCTCGACTTAAGTATCATCATCCATGGGTGGAGTCCTCATTTCAACATCTTTTGATAAACCTGCAAAAGAGAAGCAAAGCAAGTCAGAAATCGACGGCGTAAAAATTAAGTCAAGTGTAATTTAAAGAGAAAATATCACCATGAGACCGCGTCTCCCATAGGCCCTTCGAAAGCTCAAGCCATGTGCGCTCCGAATATGGTTTTTGCGAAACAATCCCCTCAACCCATTCCTTGAGTCGAGGAACTACATCCGGCATTCGAGCGACGGCTGCATCATAGAAATTGATAAGAAGAAGAACAAAAGGGAAATGATGAACAAATTCCTAAAGGCAAAGGTATACATACGCTTGATGTTCCATTTTTCAGGGAATGGCATGTCCTCGACCGGGATGAGTCCGATGTTTTCACTCGAACAAATCGGCCCAACCAACCTCGGTCCCGATCCTAGTCGACGCTTGAGAACGAGACCTTACTAGCCCGACGAGCAAATTTTATTAGGCCCCCTCGATAGATTCGGGGACTGTACAGACGCATGAGGTGATCAATGGTGAAAGGACACCCTTCGATCTTATTTACAAAAAAGCGGAGGAGGATAACTATCCTCCAGAAGGAGGATGAATTTTGCCTAGTGTCACCTGGTACCTTTAACAATAGGCAATGATGACCGGGTCCAAAGGGCCCAACTTGAAGGGATAAGTGTAACACTTATAAAACTCTCCACGTGGGTAGTGATTGCTTCCTCGGGTGCGAGAACCACCATGCACTTACCGATCCAGTTGCAGTCCTCCTTGACCTTATCGAGAACACTATCGGTGACCGAATAGGCGTACCTCGAGACCGGTTCACACCGGCCCGGTATCGAGGAAGTTTTCTCAACCTTGAAATCGACTCCGGTTGGACACCCCGAGGGGACGAACATTTTTAGGAGAGGTTCCGGCATCGGTTCCTCGATAATAACAGGCGAAATGTTCTCAGTCGGTTTCGAGGAAGAGGGAATTTCTTTTTGGGGAGCGGATTTTGAGGTCTTTGCCATTACTTTTGAATAGAAGAGGAAGAAAAAAGATACTATAATTCGCAGATTGCTTACGAAGGCTTTCAGAAAATCAACAGGCAAGGGGTTTTGAAGATGAGAGTGATAAAGTTTCTTTAAAAACACAAGTATTTGAATGTGAAGGTTCTAAAGAATGGATAAGGAGGGTATTTATAGTTTCTCAAAACGGCGGTTCACATTCTGAAACAGCAGTTCGTTAACTGACACGCATTTAATGCCTTAAAGGCTGCACCGATGGGACGTTTCTACTATTTGTATCACTTATGTCATGAGTCTGTTGTCACTCGTCAGAGCAAGAATCAGGAGCTCGTATGGTGATAATCTGAGGCTCATGTCATTTCTCGTCATTACTTTCTGAAAAACGAGGGTACTATCTATATACGGTCGAATCGGGCTCGGAACGCGAAGAGTTGAAGATTGACCATGAGTTTCATCAAAGCAGAACATGAGGTTAGAATGTCTCTCCTCGATAACACTAAGCCCGTGATTCAAAACCAACCCTGACCCCGTGAGGGAAGATCGTCGAACCAAAATAATGGAAAGCCAAAATATCCGTAGCAGGTCGAGCATCACGGCGGGAATCTTGGCACGAATCAATGAAACAGCTTAATTAGCAAATCAAGAGATTTTTTACCTTATACAGAATTGTACCTAAAATAGGATTCCCCTACTATATAAAGAGGGGTCTAATTATTTGTAGGGGCGACATTCCTTATCATTAAAAAAAGCAATATACCGGTCTCTTTAGTAATTACTGTCTGATTATTCTCTTTCTAACCCCGATTGCAACGCTTCTTGGCCAAAGGAAAATCAACCTACAAGGCCAACACTGCCAACTTGTATTGTTTGCATTCATTTTTTATCATTAATTTTAATTTCAATTTGGTTTCTTATTTTTGTATCAAATTAGATCACATATCATTAAAATCGTGAATAAATTCCATTGTTATCCAATTTTGAGGGTAAACAGTTAAAATTACGAGTTCTAGTTTAATTGTCAACAATGTTATTTCATAAATTAATATGTATTTTGAAATATTTAACGTGTTAGAATGGTAAGAAGTATTTTTTCTTCAAATTCAGCGTTGCTGCTTAAATTATTGGACTGTTAGTAGAGATAAATATATTTTAACAAATATATATAATAATTAGAACTATTAATTAATACCCTTCCTTGGCGAGTGCGTAAAAAATTTAGGGTCTGTTTAGAAAGCCACCAGGTAATTGGAATTGGTGTAATTACTAGGATAGCGATTACAGCCTAGTAATTACATATATGTGTAATTACGACAACCTGTTTGTTTGTCATAGTGTAATTACAGTGTAATATAAATTTACTTATTGGAAGCACAAGTGTAATTACATAGTTAGATTAAATTTTAAATGGATTAATTATCAAAACTTAAAAGTTAATATCATAAATATATGCCTATAAATTTTTATAAGTATAAGTGATATTATATTTGGTATCTAGGATGTATATTTTTTCGTGAATATATATTAATTAGTAATCATATATTTATAACTAATATTATAAAAATAAGGTTTATATAGTTTCCAAATTAATAATATTTAGTTTAGATACTTACAAAAACTAAAAACATACATTTTGTAAGAACATCATGGAATTCATGTTTGATAAAATGAATTAATATTTATAAATATAATTTCATAACATTATTCAAATGTTGAAAAAACTAATCTATCAATTCTAACTAAAAAAAATGAACAACATGCAATATGAACCAATACTATAAAAGTAAAACAAGAAAATTGGAACCATGAATATAACACAATTTTAAAATCCAAAAAAAAAAAAATTGTATAACGTATGTCAAATTCCAACATAATAATAATAAGTTCCACTGCAACTTAAGATTAGGAAACATAATAAGTATAACCACATTCAACAATGAAATTTCACTTTAATTGCATCACTCATTATATGTCAAGTTTGTTAACGACTCATTATTTCTAATATTAGGAGGTGTAGTTTCAAAAAATATAATAATAAAATAAATAATAAATAAAATATAAGAAATTACATGAATCAGAAGAAGTAAAGATAGAGAAATAATGTACAAAAAAAAATATATTTTAAAATTTCAAAAACAAATTAAAATTTTTAAAAAATAGAAATAAAAAGTTATAAAGAAAAAAAATTAAAATAAAAAAAAAACTAAAAAGCAACCTTGTGATTACACAGTGTAATTACCACCAATTCTCACCTTCCCCTTGAGAATTAGAGAGTGTAATTACACCCTCGAATTACACCCAATTCCATGCTGACCAAGTAATTACTTGGCCAAACAAATATGTCAACCTGTGTAATAACAGCCAAATCCAATTCCTAGGTGGCTTTCCAAACAGACACTTAAGAAACAATTAACATAGGCGGGAGGTATATTAGGAGTAATAAAAAATATCTCCTACTCCGTAATGGAAAAAGAATGGGGTAACACATTATAATCTTCAACTGACAATTAGGGGTGTACAAACCAAATCGGTAAACTGAATCAAACCGAAAAGTCAAACCAAATTGATTAAAAAATTCGACTAGATTTGATTTGATTTGATTTGGTATTAAGTAAAAAAATACCCGAACCAAACCGACATATAAATATATAATTTTTATATATACTTTTAAGATTTTATATAGAATTTTCTTTAAAAAATATCTAGAAATATTTGGGACTCTCTTGCGGAATATAATATTTAATAAAATATGAAGTGCTCCATATTTATTAATCTTAAATAATGGGTTGTATGATTACTTTCCTATCAAGTATTACTGAAACGCGTCAATCTCTTTGTTCTTCCACATTCATATGTCAAGATCTACTAAATTCTTATATCTTTTTTGCTCCCATGTGAGTTCACCCCTGAGTCTAATGCGAATTTGAAGTGGTTATTATCATTTAGGTATCATATTGATTTTTATGTTTAATTACTAAATTTGGTTAACTTTGAAAGTGTACATCAGCGAAAAATTATTGTCAGACAACTAAAAAATTAACTATCATGTGTTACTAAGTAGATTCTCCCATAAGAATTTTAATAGATAATATGTTTGTCAACTTTTTTAATTTTTACTAAATATATATTTACTTATCAAAATTTAACAAAATGAAATTGAAATACTATTTAAGTAATAAAAAATTTAAAAAAACTCGCCAAAATTGAATTAATCCAAACCAATATAGTTGGTTTGGTTTGATTTTGTTAAAATCCGAAGACCGGTACACCCTGCTGACAACTACTCCTACTATTATTTAATTAAAAAATAATTTAATTAGTCAATTTTATTTATTATATTATTCGGTTGGCCATTATAGAATCGCTTAAATTAATGGTTTACCTAAACCTATCCAAAAGTGGATCCCACCCACTCCGGAATTTACAAGGAGAGTGTAGGCCATCACGTCCTATATAAAGGCACCCTTCTATTCCCATCTTCCTCACTTCTCATTCTTCTCTATAATATTTGTTCTGCTTCTCCTTCTCTAAGAAGCTCTCTTTTCTCTCTCCTTTGATTCCCAACAACCGTGTCAAGGTACAATTTCTTCTTTTTCTAGTTTTCTTCTTCGAATTTTGTTTCTTCTTTTGTTTTCCTTTACTGTTCCTTTATCTGTTGTATTTCTGATTAATAGTTTCAGATCTGTTAGTTTCGATCTGACCTGAGCACGGATCTGATCTGTTGTTAATTTTTTTACCTTTCGTAAATTTGCTTAATCTCTGGTTTGGTTAAATAAATTGATCCGGTCGGTTGGAAATTACAGAATTTGCTTGCTTTTATTTATTCTCGATGTTTTTGTTGAGCGCTATGTTTTGGCCTTTAATTAGATCTAAGTTTTAATTGGTGATGTTATATTCCTGCGTCTTTTATTGATCTAGATCTAATCAATTATTTATTAGCAATCCTTGTGGTAAACTACCTTTTAGTCAATTAGTGCTTGTGTTTATTTTGTGAAAAAGCTGTTTTCTATACTGCTTACCTATAACATCATCTATGAAATTATGAGGACGAGGGATTGAGTTGGTTTATGAGCCATGTGGTATGATATATGGTTCTTTCCTTGAGCCTAAGGTCTATCGGAAATGGCTCTCTACCCCCAGACCCTACTCGTGGGATTATATATGGCTTGTGTTTGAATCTGACCTTATTTCAATTTTCCTCACTTTATAAATTTTGGGTTATTACTTCATGCTGTTATGTAGATCTGATGTAAATCAATCAATTTTTATATTATGTTCATGCACTCTCAAAACATCTATATCCATGTGTTAAGGAATTGGTTCATGCTATGTGTTCTTATGTGTTTGGTTTTTATTTCCCTTCCCTATATTTATTAAAATTAGTTTATCCTCTTGTCTAATGATTTTCTTTTAATTAATTATAGATGCAAATCTTTGTAAAGACCCTCACTGGCAAAACCATCACTCTCGAGGTTGAGAGTTCAGACACTATCGACAATGTTAAGGCAAAGATCCAAGATAAGGAAGGAATTCCTCCAGATCAGCAAAGGTTGATCTTTGCTGGAAAGCAGTTAGAGGATGGCCGAACTCTTGCTGACTACAATATCCAAAAGGAGTCTACCCTCCATCTTGTCCTTCGTCTGCGTGGTGGTATGCAGATCTTTGTAAAAACTTTAACTGGGAAGACTATCACTCTCGAGGTTGAGAGCTCAGACACAATTGATAATGTTAAGGCAAAGATTCAGGACAAGGAAGGTATTCCTCCGGATCAGCAAAGGTTGATCTTTGCTGGAAAGCAACTTGAGGATGGTCGTACCCTTGCTGACTACAACATCCAAAAGGAGTCCACCCTCCACCTTGTTCTCCGTTTGCGTGGTGGTATGCAGATCTTTGTAAAAACTTTGACAGGAAAGACTATTACCCTTGAGGTTGAGAGTTCCGATACAATTGACAATGTCAAAGCTAAAATCCAGGATAAAGAAGGCATTCCTCCAGATCAGCAGAGGTTGATCTTTGCTGGAAAGCAACTTGAGGATGGTCGTACTCTTGCTGACTACAATATTCAGAAGGAATCCACTCTGCATCTGGTGCTGAGGCTGAGGGGTGGTATGCAAATCTTTGTGAAAACCTTGACTGGGAAAACTATTACTCTTGAAGTTGAGAGCTCGGACACCATCGACAATGTTAAGGCAAAAATTCAAGATAAGGAAGGGATTCCACCTGACCAGCAGAGGCTTATTTTTGCTGGGAAGCAGCTTGAGGATGGAAGGACACTAGCTGATTACAACATCCAAAAGGAATCAACCCTCCATTTGGTGCTGCGCCTGAGGGGTGGTATGCAGATCTTTGTGAAGACGTTGACTGGGAAGACAATCACGCTGGAAGTTGAGAGTTCAGATACAATTGATAATGTGAAAGCAAAGATCCAAGACAAAGAAGGTATTCCCCCGGACCAGCAGCGTTTAATTTTTGCTGGTAAGCAGCTTGAGGATGGGAGGACTCTTGCTGATTATAACATCCAGAAAGAGTCCACCCTCCATTTGGTGCTCCGGTTGAGGGGAGGGATGCAGATCTTTGTCAAGACGCTGACTGGGAAGACGATTACCTTGGAGGTAGAGAGCTCCGATACTATTGACAACGTGAAGGCAAAGATTCAGGATAAGGAAGGTATTCCACCAGACCAGCAGAGGCTGATTTTTGCTGGTAAGCAGCTGGAGGATGGTCGTACCCTTGCTGATTATAACATTCAGAAGGAATCAACTCTTCACCTGGTTCTTCGCCTCCGTGGTGGCTTTTGAGAGTTTAGTGTTGTGGCTCTTGGAACTGTGTCTTTGTTTAGATCCTTTGGTCGAAAAATGTTTTGACTTTGTGTGATTTGCTTTGATGTTCGCTTGTTTCTTATATGTTTGGACACTCGTTTCTTTCATAAATTTAGCTTCCGGCGCGGCTGATTGCATCCTTAGTTTTGTGTGATGTGTTTTTTAAGTTTTAGTTGCTGGTGGAATGGCTTGAATGAATCTTAGATTATGGTCTTGCAACGTTATGCCATGATGGGATCTCTAGGCCCTTCATTCAGAATTTGATCAGTGATGTAACTAATCCTATATTGTGATAAGTGGGACAATAACCAAGTTCCTTGGGTTTATTAACTAATCATTACTCTACCCGTTTGCCATTTTTACAGCCCCAAATTGTATATTCTTAAGCACTTAAAATTAGTAAGTTTGTGTTAGCTTTTCTATTAACTATTGACGAAGTTATTATTCAACTTGTAATACGACAAGACATTGTCGAAGTATTAGCTTTCCTCACCAACACAAACACTCTTATGCCAGTGGTACGAGATTAGTTCATTGGCTGAGAAGCTAGGGGTGAAAGACCGACAAGATAGAATATAGATGTGTAAACGACACTGTATAAAAATATATAAAATTTTTATATATTTTGTATATATATACATTCTATATGTTATAACAAAATTTATACAAGTTTTATACACTTTTTCGGCTATCAGATGTAAATAGTTCCTTGCGCAGGCTAAAAGTGATAATACTCCAATATAGATGGTTTTCTGCGGAATCTATTTCAAAAGAGCATAAGATGTCGATGGCCTGAGGTTGAGCATTCAATGGGCTAGGTGACCTTATTTCGCTACTAACCTCAAAAAAACTCCGAATACAAACCTAGATTATTCGTAGATACAGACTTTTTGAGTGCTAAGATCCAAAGTCGAGAAAGTAATGGCATGATACTACAGGGGGCACATGGAGAAGAATCTTTTTAAAAAGCATGTCACAGCTTAACGGCTTAACAAGTTAAGGCCGGAGAAAACTCATATTAAATTCTGATCCGACATCAACTGGCACAAGAAGAAGGCACGATAGTTAGGAACAATCTACGCAATCTTCAAAGAACATTGTTTTTAGCATGTATACGTATTCTACGGATATCTATCTAAGAGTTGGAAGTTAAGGGGCACAAAGAACATGAAGAGCCTGGCGGTGTATGTGGAGGCTTTAAACGAATGACTGTCGATCCAGATAATTTGAGGGAAAACATGGATCTCCCAACCGGAAAAAGAAAAAGTAGATAGCTTGAGATTGCAATATGTTTCTCCTCTCCGTTACATTTTATCTTATCCCATTTGACTAGAAACAAAATTTAAGGAAAAATAAAGTATTATTATGTTTGTGATATTAAACGCGTCATAACATTTGTGTGGCTATAAAAATATGTTATTAAGGATGTACACGGTCGAAATCGGACTCGATTACTGCATGGCAAATCGGGCTCGTAACGCGAAGGATTGAAGATTGATTCCGAGTTTAATCGAAGCAAAACATGAGATTAGAACATCTGTCCTTGAGAACATTGAGCCCGTGATTCAGAACCGACCCTGACCCCGAACATGCTCGAGGAAAGATCGTCGAATCAAAATAACGGAAAGCTAAAATATCCGTAACAGGTCGAGCATCATGGGGGGAACCTCGGCATGAATCGACGGAACCGCTTAATTAGCAAATCAAGAGATTTTTTACCTTACACAGAATTGTACCTAAAGTAGGATTCCCCTATTATATAAAGGGGGGTCTAATTATTTGTAGGGGCAGATTCCTTATCATTGAAAAGAGCAATATACTGATCTCTTTAGCGATTACTATCTGATTATCATTGAGAGTGATCCTAACATGATACTTCTGAATCATAATCGAGGAGAGGTGTCCTAAGAAGGATTCTATTTCATCATCGTCTTGGTTAGAGATTGCAACAACCTGTACAACCTATTTGAGCTTTTGTGGCTCATTAGATAATTGTTGGAGGACAAGTCTATCTAGTTCTTGTCTGACTTTTATTTCCCTAATCTCTTCCTTTAGGTGCTATCTCAGATTGAAGGTCTGAAATGACCACTTTTGCTACCTTAGGGCTATCAGAGGGAAATCTCTTAAGAATATTAGTAATGTTGTAGGTATTGACTACCTGGGGGTGATTTTGAAAAGCTGAAGACGAGGATATTGAAGGATTATTAAGGATTGTCTTAAGTTTTCCTAAATAGTCCTTTTTAAGTTCAGGATCTTGAATATCACCAATCACTTCAAGAAGAAAATCTTGTTCTTTCGTGAGAACATTAATCTGAGGGAGGTCGTTAGGGTCAAACCCTTGTGAGGATGAGGAAATATGAATCTAGATCATCTTCTATTATGTTGTTAAATTGCTCATCATCGGACATTTCATTATTTGTAATATCCGAAGAATCGCTTAGTTCTACAAGCAATTTCTCTATTTTGTTTAGAGTGGGTTCGTCAAGTTGTAGGCTCTTGATCTTCTAAGAGACTTTGCAAAACTTGGCGATGTGGCCGGGCTTTCCACACTTGAAACATTTGTCAGTGGAAGTAGAAGTTTTTCCGTTTTTATGAAAAGATTTAGAAGACTTGTGCTTTGTATAGGAAGGTATCCTATTCCTATTGAAATTGTATTTTCTAATTTTGGACGAATCGGTTTTAGGATTCTTCTTCCTATGAGGTTTACTACCGCATGAAGGAAGACCGAATTGTTAGCAGAAACTTCCCAAGTCTCCACGTCTTTGTGCCCTATCCTTGGCAAGTTGCCTAAGAATCTTATCTTGCCTGCAGATTTTGAGAGCAACTTGTTGAATCTGGCTAACTATCTGGCCACAGGTGATTTGATCATAGGGAACAATATCACCAGAATATTGACTCTAAAATTCTTCCTTGACTAAATCTCTAAGGGACTTCGGCAAGCCATCTAGAAATTTTTCTTTCCAATAAGGGAGGTTCTCATATGGTCTTTCATAGATTCTGGTAAGGAAGGAATCCTTATACCACCTAAAGTCTGAAAGGGTTTTGCACTTAATGTTGTTAAGTATTTCATAGGATTTTTTTCTAAAAATACCTGGACAACCTACAAATATTTTGATGATTGTGTAAATCAACGTGTTGATAGAATCAGGAATTGTTTCGCCATCCTTTAGGATTGGTTGTCCTAATTCATCTAATTTAACGGCTTAAAAAATTTATTGTTTTCCTCGTCGCTTAAAAGGGTATCCCACCATCCCTTAAGTTGGCCTGTAAAACCAGCGACTAAGACATGGGTAGTACTCTGGTCGGAACAGCTGTGGGAGGTTTTGTAAGCAGTTGCTACCATGGTCATCTGCTGTAATTTGGCAAGAAAATTATATTCGGAACATCCATCGATATTTCACTCATAGATATTATGAGCATTATAATTATTCTGCATGGTATTGGGTCTTTCTTCTAAGACTACATCTGCATGTGTAGCTCTAGGGTAATAGAGTTTTTGAGGCTTTCGCCAGTTGGAAAATTCTGACTTAATAGGTGCTAATTTTGGAGGAGGGTTGTCCTTTAAGGAAATTTGTGAAAATTGCTCAGATTCGTTATCGGAGTCGGTTTCTCCTAAAGCTCCTACAAACTTAGAAGATATTTCTTCAGACTGTCGGACTAGAGTGTCCTTGACTATTAAGGATTTCTCTATTTCCGCGATTCTCTGTTGAAGTTCAGAGAGTTTTGGAGAATCCGCATAATGATGCATAACAAGTTCTCTAGTATGAGTTTTATGGATCTTGTATGGCTTGAATAAAGGAGTCGTAGGGGTAGAAGGTCCTACTGTTGGTTTCTTCAGCGAAGTTGAAGTTGAATTTAAAACTAAGTATTCTCCAAGAGTTTGCAAATACTTGTTTATATAATTATTCTGTTCAAAAATATTTTTAATATCTTTGCCAGTGATCGGCTCAGTGTCAGCTCTCTTTTTGAAAGGTGAGGCTGTAGTAAAGCTGCTAGCAAAGTTTTTTGAAAACCCTTGTGACGGAGGAAGTTCGAAAATTACTTCCTCGCCAATACTGGTTTTCCATACTTTTGAAACATTAATTAAATTTAAAAATGGGAAATCTATTTGATTATAGTTTGCATAAATTTCAAACCATTCGAAGAAATTGATTTGTTGTTTAATAACGTTTAGGCTATCATAGAAAATTGATTGGATTTTCTTTCTTTCTTCTCCTTTATACTTATTTAAAAACCAAGTTCTTTTAAAAAGATTTTCAGGAGAATAAAATTCTTTTTGGAGACCTTTTTTGTCAATTTCAAATTCAATCTCCAAAGCACCAACGATGTTGTCATCTCCTAATTCGGCACCTAGTGACGTATAGGTAGGAGAATCTGATCGGTTGTAGGTAGTGTCGGCAGAGGGAACCGTTTCTGGTTTTTCTACCTTATACCTAGCTTGTGGAACTCTAGATTCGAAGTCTACTGTCTCGATTCTAGTAGGATATGAAGACACTGAATGTCTAGCAGAATGAATCGGTGGAATTTCAGACTGCGAAGAGGTAGAGGAACTTACTCTTAGGCTAAGGTACCTCTGAAAGGAAACTAGCACAGATCCGGAAGAGAGTTGTTGGATCTGGGAAACCGTCGTGTTTTATGGCTTTTGAGCAGGAGTGGTATCCTGCAGAAGCCAGTTTTCCGAGAGAGAAACCTGATTCCAAGAGATTGGTCTTGGAATAGAGAGATGAGACCTTTGCAGATCTGTCTGAAAGAGAACTGTTTCATCTTTGTGAGTAGTTCTCATAGCTCCAATGTTAAAGGCAGAACTCATTGCCTTATATTGGATTCGGTAAATAATTGCTACCGGAAGAGAGCCAGCTTTAGTCTTATAATTAGATGTCTTAATATTTAGGGTCAAGGCATCTAAAATATTTCTATCCTTATGGGAGACTGTGAAGTTAGGGAAACAGTCGAAATAAATTGGTCCATTGCAAAGGCTGGTTTCTACCATTCCTAAAAATGAATCACTAAACTCTAGAAATCTAGAATCTCTAAGACAGAGTAGGAGTGATGTGTCCAATCCTTCTCTGGATAAAGGCTTAGCGGTTATTTATACTAAACCAAAATGGATGTAATTATATTTCTTCCTATATTTTTCAATAGATTTGATATTGAGAAGTTTGATTTCCTCGTGGTCTGATTCTAAAGGAATAGTCTGCTCAATGGTAGACATGTGATAATCCCTTGTCAAGCTCCATTTTTTAGACTTGTAAATTGTTGACTGGGGATGTTTGGGCATTTTCCAATCATCAATTGATTGCTGCAAATCAGAGAAACTAATCTCTTCGTTGAGCTTAAATTGGAAGAAGATGAGGAGGAGGATGAACTCGTAGATCTAGACGAGAGGTAGTGGAATTATGACATAGCAATAATTTAAATTGCTTCCTATCCTCGGCTCGAGAGACCAAGTGGTTTCATAAAGAAGTTATTCAAGTTCTTAACTCTACAGTATGTGGAAGAGTCAGATCTGGTTAAACTTCATAGATCTATAAATTATATGATCTTGTAAGAGATTTGTTCAGATCTTATCTTACCATTGTGTTTAGGGTTAGATGTAGAGGGTAGATCTGTAAGTATACTAATTCTTTTGCTCAAAAGGGCTAATCTTTATGATTGTTTTACGAAGAATTACTCCTGGATGACCCAAAGGTTTTACAACCATTTGCAAGCCTACCAGGTACATTTACAGGCATCACCTCGCCATAATCCTTGGGAACCACGCTTATAGTGCAGATTCGAAAGGATCCCGGTGCTATCCTCAAAGATTCTTCGTATTACAAGCATATGTTTAACCATTTTATGGAAAAGAATCAGTAGATATGCAGAGCTATCATCAGATCTAACATCTTTGCACTATTATTGGATAAAGCAAGAACAACTCTCAAAACCATAAATAAAGAGATCTGTGAGTTTCAAACTAGAGCTGGCAGTACCACATAATATATATATATATATATATATATATATATATATATATATATATATATATCAAAAATCCTTTTTACAGGACTGAATAGCCTGATACAAATTTTACAAAGACCGAGCGACCTTGATACACATTATTGAGCACAAAAAGGGATAAAATCGAACACAAGCGAACTTGATCTCGACTGGGTCCCGCCTGGTCATCGTGATTTACGGGGTTTCCTCATTCTTCGGAACCAACTGAACCCTCGGAATCATCCTCTTTGGGATAGGCCAATTTTCTGGCCTCGGCTTCAGACACCTTGGCATCCTCAATCTCCGTAGATAAGTCAAAACCCCGAGCGTGGACTTCCTCGAGAGCCTGCCTATGGGAGTGCCACCTCATATGCTCGACCAAATTTTTTGATTGGTCTTGAGCCGCCTCGGCGTCAACCTTGTACTAAGCCACCATTTCATCAGCTTCGGCTTTGATCATGGCGGCTTCTGACTTGGCCATTTTGAGCTTCTTCACTAGATTATCTCGATCTGAGACAACCAAACCAACCCGGGTTTGAAGCTCTTCGTCCCTTTTGGTATAGTTCTCGGCTTTTTCCTTTGTCGCTCTTGGCTGGGTCTCTACTGAAGTTAGTTGTGTCCGAGCTGCCTCTTTTTCCGAGGCCAGACGATCCATCTTGCCCCTCCACTCATCAGCCTCAGCTTCAACCACAACCATCTGATGTGCCGGGGAATTTCGGCACATTTTGATACTACTTGCTTAGATTTTAACTTGTTTTACGTGCAAATTCCATCGATACTTATGTAATTTTAGTGTATTTGCAGTACATCAAGTGTAATGACCTAAAAGCATGGAAAAGAGCTCAAAAAGCCAACTGAAGACAAGAAAAGAATCCAACAGCATCGCAGATGTGAATATGCGGTCGCAAACAGCACATGCGAACCGCATATTTCACAATCAAATCGCAAACAAGGACAGAAATCTGGACACTTTTTCATGTTAAGAATGCGGTCGCATATGCGACCGCATAACTAGAATGCGAGCCGCAAACATGCACTGGGGAATCGCAGACGCAAGTAGAGTTTTGGGTGAAAGTCAGGGTAAAGAATGCGATCGCATTTCGCGATCGCATAATCGATATGCGCACCGCAAACCCAACCACAAATCAAGTATGCAGTTTACAGAATGTTGGATTTGCGATGCAGAAAGGGTTCGCATTTCTTCAACGCGGACCGCAATTCCAAAATGCGATGAAGCCAAAATCCTTGGGTTAGATATGCGACGGAGGAAGAATATTTGCGGACCACATTTCTGTTTTGCGACAGAAATGCGGTCCACATTATTAACATCAGGGGAAAATTAGTCTGAACTTCGCCTCGGTTTTTGGGCCTCTATAAATAGGTTTAATAGGATTTTGTAAGGGACATCTTGTCAGAATTGAGAGCACAAAGTACGAGGCTTAAACTATTTTGAATTCTTGGAAGCTTTTTGGATCAATTACCTTATACTTTGTAAGATTATGACAATTACTATTCTTTCACATTCAGTTTTTAGCTTGAGTAACTAATTTCAAACGCTAAGGTTGTGAAACCTAGATGGGTATGATGTTATTGGGATTTTGATATTGAATATAGTTTCAACAGATGATTGATATTTATTTACTTCTTATTCTTCAAACAATTATTGGTGGTTGCAAACATTAACAAACGCCATTCAATTCTATCTTTTCTTGGGAAAGTGGGGTAGAATTGTGTAAAAGTAAATAACAAAGACTCAAGGCTTTAAATCTTGTTTAATAAAATCGCTTAGGAATAAGTGGGTTTTAATTTGGCATTAATTGATTGTTCTTAATCACAACTCTTTTGTATTTGGGAAAATCATAAAGAAGACATATTATCCAACTATTGAAAAATATTGGGTAGTAAATTAGGCATCAATTGCATATCAAGAAAGTCTTCCGTTGGAAATATATAATATTAATGTCAATAGCATTATACTACATTAAGGGGAACACAACCTTGGTTTCTTTAAATCATATTATTTACCTTCATAATATTGCAATTAGTCTTCATTTAAACTTACATTCAATACATCTTTTGGTTACGATTACTTGATAGAATTACGACTTAGTTGAGTACTACACTAATTAAGTAAATGTTTCATACCTATTCCCTGAGGGATTCGACCCCAACCTTGTTGGGTTATTATATTTGACACCGACCGCTTACACTGTCTATTAAGGTGTAATTTGAGCATATCAAATTTTGGCGCCGTTGCCGGGGAATACAGTTTTGAAATTACTAATTAGTGTATACTTTACTGTACGTCTGATTCTATGCTATCACACTTTGTTTGTTTTGTTTGGTGTTGACAGGAGAACATGTCGGACTATGGTGATGATGTGGAGTTGGACGCGGAAGGAAATCCTTTTGCAGACATTGAGGAGTATATTGAGGATACAAATGCTATTGTACCTCCTGCTATTGGTGCTGCTACCTTCAAAGTGGAACACGGATTAATTCTGATGCTGAAAGCGGAGGGATTTTTTTGGAATTCCACAGATGACGACCCAACACAGCACCTCATAAATTTCTTGGGTGTATGTGCAATGTACAAGCAGAATAATGTATCCGACGATGCCCTGAGGTTGAGATGCTTTAAGTATTCTCTAGCTGGGGATGCGAGGAAATGGCTCCAAAATCTTCCTCCAAATTCTATACATTCATGGCCCGAACTTGTCCGAGCTTTCTTGTCGAAATGGTTTCCACAAAGCAAGAAGTCAGAGCTCAGGGATAAGATATTTTTCTTCAAGCAACTACCAGGCGAACAACTACATGAAGCGTGGGATCGCTTTAAACTATACTTGGTGAGGTCCCCAAACCATGGTTTCCTGATTCCATTTTGTGGGAAAGATTTTATATGGGTTTGGATCCTATGAGCCAATCAATAGTGAAGAATGCAGCTGCTGGTTCTTTTATGGACAAATCCTTCGCTAGGGTGACTCAAATATTGGATAAAATGGCAAAGCATAACCAAGTTTAGCATTCAGAGGACTCCACAGGCAGAATTGCAATTGGCTCTCCTTCTTTGAACAACTTGATCAAGGAAAATCAAGAGCGAGACCAAGTAATTGCAGAACTTGCTACGAATGTCAATGTGTTGACAAAGCTTTTCACGGAAAATCAGAAGAAGAAAGTGAATGTGGTTGAGAATGTGCAGCCGATACCAAATGAAAATTATGAGGAGGCAAACTATGTCAATAATTCTCAAGGAGGGTACCAAAGGCAGCACTACCAAGGTCAAGGCTCTCAGAATCAGTAGAGACCTAACCCACAAGGGCAAGGTCACCAGCCTTGGCGAAACGACCAAAGTGGTTCTAACCAAGGAAACTGGAACAGCAACAACAACTTTGCAAATCGAAGTTCCAATCCTTATGTTCCTCCAAAGGGCCAGTACTCAAATCAAGGTTCCTCTAGTGAGTCTAAATTGGAGAGCATGCTTGGTTGGCTCTCACACTACGGCGATTGAAAAACTGGAATTGCAAATGAGAGATCTTTCTCGTGAGCAACATCCACAACAGAAGGAACACTTCCTAGTGATACTATTGCGAATCCAAAGGGAAGTGGGAGTGGCCCAACTTCCCGTATCATGGCTATCACTACCAGGAGTGGAAAGATACTGCAAGGAAAGAATGAGCAAGCAGTTGATGTGGAAGAACTTGAAAAAGGAGTCGAGGTTGAAGAGCCCAATGTTGCTGAAGTGAAGAAAACTCCAGAGGTTATGCAAATACGCGATGAGATCCGAGAAGGGATGAAGGAAAAGTAGAAGAAACGTCAAACATTCTTCCGCCGATTCCTAGACCCCCTCCTTTCCCTCAGAGACTTGCAAGAAGAGTTGACGATAGCAAATTTGAGAAGTTCTATGATATTCTCAAGCAATTATCTGTGAATATACTGTTCTTGGAGGCTTTTCAAGAAATGCCTGGTTTTGCTAAGTATCTAAAAGATTTGATCACAAAGAAGAGAACCACCAAGAGTGAGGTGGTGAATATGACTCACCGGGTTAGCTCTATTATTGCTACAAATCCTATTCAAAAGAAAGAGGACCCGGGAGCATTTACTATTCCGTGCACTATTGGAGTGCGCGATTTTTCAAAGGCACTTTGTGACAATGGGGCCAGCATCAATTTAATGCCACTTGCCATCTACAAACAAGCGGGATTAGGAATGCCAAGGCCAACAAGTATGAGGTTGCAAATGGCTGATTGTTCAATTAAGAGACCGATTAAAATTGTTGATGATGTGATTGTAAAAGTTGGGAAGTTTCATATACCAGCTGATTTCGTAATTCTTGACTATGCTGTGGACAAGGAAATCCCTATTATCTTGGGGAGACCAATTTTAGCCACTGGAAGAGCCCTTATGGATTCAGAACATAATGAAATTAAATTCGGAGTGAACAATGAAGAAGTTACCTTCCAAGCTAGTAAGGGTATAAAGCTACCAAATGAGTACGAGAGCATTTCAGTGATTGGTATTGTTGACAAAGTAGATGATGCTGTTGAGATGAAGATGGAAGAACACTGCCTAGGTGAAGCATTGGCAGCTATATTGGTAAACTTCGACGGTGATGATATGGACGGTTTTATGGAGTCGGTGAATGCGTTGGAGGGGCGTGGTTCTTACTCATATACTCCACCAAAGCTGTCCCTTGATTTGGAGAATAGAGCTACACCTCCTGCAAAGCCGTCTATCATTGAGCCACCACAAATAGAGCTCAAACCACTTCCTCCGCATTTGAGGTATAAATTTCTTGGCTTAAATAATACTTTACCAGTAATTGTTTCTTCTTTGTTGAATGATGTGCAGGTGGAACAGTTGCTGAAACTTTTGAAGGAGCATAGACAAGCCATTGGTTGGACAATTGCGGACATTCGGGGATCCCTGCTGGAATTTGTGAGCATAAGATTCAGTTAGAAAGTGGGACCAAACCGAGTGTGGAACATCATCGACGGTTGAACCCATCAATGCAGGAAGTAGTTAAGAAGGAAATAATCAAATGGCTGGATGCTGGGGTAGTTTACCCAATTGCTGATAGTTCATGGGTGAGCCCAGTGCAATGCGTGCCGAAGAAGGGAGGCATGACTGTGATAAAAAATGAGAAGACCGAGCTTATCCCAACAAGAACAGTAACCGGATGGAGGGTATGCATGGACTATAGGAAACTAAATAGTGCCACATGCAAGGACTATTTCCCTATGCCTTTTATTGATCAAATGCTTGATCGGCTAGCGGGAAAGTCCTTTTATTGTTTCCTTGATGGATACTCCGGTTATAATCAGATCAACATAGCTTTGGAGGACCAGGAGAAGACAACATTCATATGCCCATATGGAACATTTGCTTTTAGCCGGATGCCATTCGGCCTATGCAACACTCCGGCTACCTTCCAGAGATGCATGATGTCTATCTTCTCCGATATGGTAGAGGACTTTCTTGAGGTTTTTTTGGATGATTTTTCGGTAGTAGGTGAGACTTTTGAGCATTGCCTGAAGAATCTCAAACAAGTGATCAAGCGATGCGAAGAGACAAACCTTGTGCTCCATTGGGAAAAATTCCACTTCATGGTGGATGAAGGTATTGTTCTGGGACATAAAATCTCAAAGCGTGGCATAGAGGTAGATAAAGCTAAAATAGAAATCATCTCTAAGCTTCCTCCACCCACGTCCGTCAAAGGTGTTCGTAGTTTTTTGGGGAATGCCGGATTCTACAGGCATTTCATTAAGGATTTTTCAAAGATTGCAAATCCTATGTGTAAACTCCTTGAGAAGGATGCCAAGTTCGTCTTCAATGAGAAATGCCTCAAAGCTTTTGAGGAACTGAAGGAAAAGCTCACCACGACACCCATTATTGTCACACCTGATTGGTCACTCCCTTTCGAACTTATGTGTGACGCCAGTGGTGTAGCTATTGGAGTGATGCTGGGCCAACGACACAATAAAGTTCTTCACCCAATCTACTATGCTAGCAAAATAATTAATGGGGCGCAGATAAATTACACAGTAACTGAGCAAGAACTGTTGGCCATTGTTTATGCTTTCGAGAAGTTCTGTGCGTATCTGCTGGGCTCCAAAGTAATTGTGTACACCAATAATGCAGCTCTCCGCTATCTGATGATGAAGAAAGATGCAAAGCCGCGGCTGATTCGATGGGTTTTGCTGCTGCAAGAGTTCGATTTTGAAGTGATGGATCGAAAAGGAACACAAAACCAAGTGGCAGATCACTTGTCCAGAATTGAAGAAGCGGGGAGACAAAAAGGAGAGCTGGAAATCAATGATGCATTTCCAGATGAACAAATACTAGCATTATCTAATACCTTTGCACCTTGGTATGCAGATATCGCTAACTACATAGTCAGCGACCTTATTCCGGAAGGGTTGGAGTCTTACCAAAAGAAGAAGTTCTTGAGGGATTGTCGAATCTATTACTGAGAAGAACCCTTCTTGTTCCGTGTCTTGCGGACAACATCATCAGGAGATGCGTGCCTGAGGAAGAAATGCTACAAATTCTAAAAGCTTGTCATGACTCACCGGTTGGGGGTCATCATGGGGGAAATAGAACGGCGGCAAAGATCTTGGAATGTGGTTACTACTGGCCGTCCATTTATCAGGATGCTAATCAGTTGGTCAAGTCTTGTGACCAATGCCATAGGCAGGGCCCAATCTCTAGGAGGCATGAGATGCCGATGAACTTTGTGATGGAAATCGAACTATTCGACGTCTAGGGTATTGACTTCATGGGCCCTTTTATAAGCTCATGTGGGATGAAATATATCTTAGTAGCTGTGGACTACATTTCCAAATGGGTAGAAGCCATTGCTTTACCAAACAACGAGGCTCGGAGTGTGACCGCGTTTCTAAAGAAGAATATTTTCACCCGGTTTGGCACTCCAAGAGCCATTCTCATTGATGGGGGTTCGCATTTCTGCAACAAAGCCTTTAAAGTTCTCCTTGATAAGTACGGTGTCAAGCATAAGGTTGCCACACCCTATCATCTACAGTCAAGCGGTCAAGTGGAGGTATCTAACCGGGAAATAAAGAGCATACTAGCAAAAACAGTGAATGCAAACAGGACCGACTGGTCAAAGAAGCTAGATGATGCTCTATGGGCATACCGCACAGCGTACAAAACCCCCATTGGTACATTCCCTTATCGGCTAGTTTTTGGAAAAGCTTGCCATCTACCTGTGGAACTTGAGCATAAGGCTATGTGGGCCTTAAAAAGATTAAACATGGATTGGGCAGAAGCTGGGGCTCTGAGGCTAGCACAATTGAATGAAATGGAGGAGTTCCGTCTCCACGCATATGAAAGTGCAGCCGTGTATAAAGAAAGAATGAAATTCGTCTATGACAAAAAGATCTTAAAAAGAGAATTCAAGGCAGGGGATCTGGTATTGCTTTTCAACTCCAGACTAAAAGTATTTCCGGGGAAGCTAAAATCTAAATGGTCTGGCCCTTTCAAAGTTGTCGATGTCTCTCCCTTTGGAGCTGTAGAACTAGCATCGAAGGATGGACTCCGAACCTTCAAGGTGAATGGTCAAAGAATTAAGCATTACTTGGGAGCAGACGGTGAGAAGCATTTGGTAGAGCAGCTGGCTCTAAAGGATAATCCATGCCCAACCATGGAATGAATTCAGAGGCATCTCAGCTTCGTCGTTCCGCGAAGTTAAATCAAGCGCTTCATGGGAGGCAACCCATGTGTGGTAACATTTATTTTTGCTTGTTGTTGTAACTTTATTTTAGTTTTTGATATCATAGTTTTATTTAGGGCTATTTGAAGAGTCTTTTGAGATGCAGGATTTTGACAAAAGGACACAAAACTGAGAAGGATTTCTTGCAACTGAAGACAAACAACTATGTGACAAATGCTATACAAATGCGATCGCATTATCAATATGCGAGCCGCATTTGTGTCGCAAACTGAAGCAGAAAGTTGGACTGAACTGGCTATCAAAAATGCGAAGAGGTACTGCATTTTGCGTACTGCATTTGCATTATGCGGTCCGCATTTTCATCGCAAACAGAGACAGAAAGTTTGGCTCAAAACGATAACACAAATGCGGTGAGGTGGTCTAATTTGCGATTCGCATTTAAACTATGCGATGACTTAACCATCGCATAGTGACAGGTAAGTGTCTGCATTTCCTCCTCTTTTAAATCCTTCAATATAGTATAAAAAAAAAGGGAAAAAGAACAGAGAAACGAACAGCAAAAGAGAATATCGGCGGAAAACTGAGATTCAAGCTTACCAACAACAGAGTTCTGATTAAAATTGTCATACTTCCTGAAATCTTCTTCCTATGTATGTGTGCTGATCCACTCAATTCCTACCTTTTCTATGTCTTTAATTTTCACTCTGCAAGTTAGGTTTTGTGGACCACTGAAGATGTTTGAGCATTTTGGGGGATGGATACAGGAATCTAGGGTTGTCAGTTATGGGGGGATGAACATAATTGTAAATCCAAAGGTATGTGCGGTCCACAAAATCAAAATATGGACCGTGTTTTAACCGCATCCCTAAAACCCTAGATACCTGAAGAAGACGAAATATGCGATGCCTTTGCGATTGCATAACTACTATGTGAACCGCAAAGGCACAGCAAACAGAGTCAGAACATCTGGAGTAACACCAGCAAATCCGCGTCAAGTTTGCGATCGCATATCTCACTTTGCGGTAGATATGCGATCGCATTTGTGTTCAGCTAAAATTTCTGTGAACAAGAACATTCTGCGATGGTTACGCGATTCGCATAGTGGTTATGCCATCGCATATCCCACCGCAAAAAGAAATCTATCTCTGCACACCTAGGAATGCAACGAGTTTGCGGTTCGCATAGTGGTTATGCGACCGCAAACCACGCCGCATTTATTCAATTCTTTGATGATTCTTTCTGTTTTCTTTTCTCTACTGATGACAATATCGCTTACATCTTACCATCATGAAGATATGGCACCTAAAAAGCATTCCGCAAAGAAAAAGTCATCATCCGGTCTTAACACGGCACAACCCAAACGTGTAAGAATGGAACCAAATTTTCCAAGCACCTCCAGTCTGATGAGGAGAACCGCTTGCCCGAAATTGATCTAGTAGCTGAGGCCAGAAGGAAGCGTGGAGATGACCTTCAGATTTGATTCGGGGTCGAAGGCTCCAGGACATTGTTTAGGGAGGGGTAACTAAAAGAAAAATATTGGGAGAAAAACAGTTGAGTTTGAATGGACTACAAGAACAGTACCCTCATATTCTCGACAACATCAAAATGAGAAAATGGGAGTATTTCATTAGGGATCCTAAAGAGTACAACGAGTCAATGGTCCGGGAATTCTATGCATCTTATGGAGCTTCAAGAACGGGGTACCACAGACGCAACAGAATATTTACTGGCGTCGTACAGGTTCGGGGAAAAAGTGTGTTCTGCAACAGTGAGCATATTAATGAACTCTACTTCCCCGATTAGCAATCAGGCATAGCCGAGTACGACATCAAGTACTCCAACAGAGAAAATGAACGTGGATGGATTGCGTCCATTATTGCAAAGGGGACTCCTGCTTGGATAAACCCTGGAAAGAAGATCTATAAAGAGGACCTCACAAGGGAGGGAAAATTTTGGCTGAGCTTCGTCACCTCCCAGTTAATACCGTCCAAAAACGAAACAGATATAAGCATTGAGAAAGCACTTCTCATTGCGTGCATTATGGCCGGTATAAAAATCGATGTGGGGAGTCTCATCTTCCAGGAGATTGGTATCTGGGCAACGCAGCGTGCCACATCATTTCCATTTCCGAGTTTGATCACAGCCCTTTGCTAAGCTGTGAACGTGCCTTTCTTGCCATAAGCTGACAAACTCGAAAAGTCAACGAGGGATATAGATATCACTCATATCAGTGATTCTGCTGCCCCAACAGAGACCCCACTTCAGGACCTTGACTCCCAAACTCTCATATTTCCCCAAGATCCAGAAGCCTCCACTGCTGCTGCAGAGCCTACTTCCTCGTCCACCATGGGTCAACCTTCTTCGACAATGCCAACCCTTTCAAGACTTGGTCTTATTGCACAACATGCCAATGCCAAAGTGGACCAACTCTTGAAAACCCTGCCACACCTGATCAAACAAGCCCTGACTCCAATTCAAACGTCAGTGACCGCTCTCCAACAACAACAAACATTGTTTGGGGATCGTTTGCACAAACTTGAGTCCAGGGTTGAACAGATAGAGAGAGGTGAGGTTAGGGGTTTACCTCAGCTGAGTGAGGAAGTAAAATCTATGAAGACCGAACTCCAGAAAATGCAAAATTTGGAGTTCGACCTAGCATCTCTCCTCCCCAAACAAGGTGACCAAGGTGCAGACATTGCTGCACCAGACCTGGGTTTGGACTTCACTGCTCTAATGGCAGACATTGCACCTGCATTTGCCAGAGTGTCTCAACCTCCAGCTCCTCCGGTACCGGTTGATGTCACTGATGACGAGACATCGGGACAGTCATCAGAGTTAGAGGGGGAAGAGACAGAGGATACCAGTTCATGGTCCGACGAGGCTGATGACCCTCAGGAGAAGGGCAAAGCGATTGCTGCTCCAATAGTGGAGGAAGAGGAGCACGCACACATTGATCGAGCCATACAGCACTCGCTAGCGGATGTGGCCGCCCTTGTAGACCCATCGGCCACCCAGCCACCAGTGGGCGAAACTAGCAGCTCAGCAGCCCCACCACCAGCTCCCGTTCAGTCCCACAGCCCTCCTACAGCTACAAAGGATCCATAGGCCACTGAGTCCCTTAGCGCGAATGCGCCCCAGGGAGCCCCTTGAACTCTAACTTCTTTTCTTATGCATTGGGGACAATGCATGATTTCGGTTGGGGGTGGTAGCCTTATCTGTATATTTGATATATTTTCTTGTATGTTTTGCGACATTAGTAAATGTAAAATATGTATTAATGTTTAATGATTTCTGTATATATGTTATGTAGTTAAATAGATAATAAAGTTAAGTTTGCCAATATTAAATAGATAATAAAGTTAAGTTTGCCAATAAAATCCCCTTGTTTTTTCTTTGCCGGATTC